>APFE030903997.1:130766-164017 GCA_000404065.3 Pinus taeda | reverse complement strand
GGATTGTTTTATGCTTCAATGCAACAGAACCTTTTTATGCAAGAAAGGGCGGAAAACAATGGGATAAAACGAAGTAATTCATGAAATGAGAAATATTAATATGTGAGATTAATGTATTTTCATTAACTAAAAATATATACATTTTTGTGTAATTAGGTTAAGATTTATTTATTTGTGTAATAAGATTAGGATTTGTTTCTTACAAGTTGAAATTAATTTATTTAGATTCAAAAAAAGAAATAAGAAGTTTTTTTATTGTATTAATTTTAAAAAATATTATTTTAACAAATTTGCGTGATTATTATATTATATGAGAGTTTTATTTTGTTGACCAATATCACTTATTTATAGAGGGGTTTTTAAGTTGTGAAAATAGAGTCAATAGAGTCAATATATTGGAGGTGTCGAGGAGGAGATGTGGGGTAGGGAGAAATTATAGATATTGAGAGATATAAAAAATGGACATTTAGTAAAAATAGAGGATATCTATTGAAAAATAAAACTTATTTTTATTAGAAAATTGTATTTCTAGGGTTCAATAATTTTTTTGGGAAGTTTTTATCAATATCTAGTGAGATTAGGGTATTCTTTAATATCCCATGAACGCAAGTGCTTTGACATAGGTTGACTAAATAGAAACATGTGTTATATGACCTTTAAATTTTGAAAAAAAAATCATTTCAATAAATTTATTCCACATGGACATAATTATTGCATAGCTCCAATTTTTCAAAAAAACATACAAGTAAAAACATACAAACTTTCTTAGAGTGTAAAGCTTGAAATAGGATTTGTAGCTTAAGGGGTTTGGTCCTCCTTGCCCCTATATATATATATATATATATATATATTATATATAATATATATATGTATATATATATATATATATATATATAATATATATATAGTATAGTTAATATATGTTAATTACATTTTGATGTATAAATGTATTCATGCCTTCAAAAATCCCTTGGTCACTTGGATGTGTAGACTACACAACTTAAGCTTTTCATTGTTGGATTTTCATATAAAAATTGACCAAAAAATATATAATGATAAGGGCCAAAAATGTAGAATAGTGAGACTACAATATTTTAACCCTAAAAAATATTTTTTTGAATTCCTTTATATATATATAGATATAGTTTTATTGTTATATATATATATATATAATTTGTTGATTCACATTGAAATTTTTTATCATTAGTTATATTTTTTTAAATATCAAATATTAATTTTATATAATAATTAAATGAATTGCATATATTTCTCTTATTAATATTATTAGGGAATAATTGATTTTTTTTAATTTCAATTACTTCTTTCTTTTCTACATTGAAATATTTATTATGGTTAATATTAACATATTTTAAAAAAAGTATAAGAATTCTATACCCTATTCACACTCAAAAGTGAAAATATAAGGTTTTTTTACTTTTAGTTATTTTATCTATCTAAAGTTAATATAAAATTGTGTTACTTCACATGGATAATGAAATATTCTACTTATGGTTGAGAATGAGAGTGAAATATTTTTACCTCATCTCCTTCATACCAACGACGTATATCCATTCTTTCCTTCTATTATAGTCGACATTGTTTTTCTATTTAGATAATATTTTACTTTTATTTTAAAAAGACACATGTTAACTCTACATTGTGCACAAACAGAATCACACATTGCCCTCATACTAGGTTGTAGAGAAATCAAGGACAAGTTTTCCTTAACCCATGGGCACTAAGAGTGGTCACAATGTGTGTACATAAGGGGTAAGACTTTAGTTAATCTTACTTATTCCAAACTATAGTAATGAGATGTCAATGGTTTTCCTTCAATTAAGCCTAACATAAAGCTTTGAATCCTACTATAAATCCCCATCTTGCCTCACCCTAGGATTAGGGAGTCTATAGTTAACTAAGCATCATACCACAACATATGTTATTTTTTTTTAGATAAATTCAAAGTATGTGGACAATACAAGCAAGGCATTTGAAAATTTACCCCAACCAATACCAAGTATGTGTATGACAAGAATAAATATAGCCTTAAATGGGTACTAATTATGCCCTCTGACAAGCACCATGCTAGTACCGTGTCGAGGACTTCCACCCACTTTCCACCATACCATATATGTGGCATGATATTGGATTCTAGCTTTGCCTTCCCTACTTATAAATTATAATGCCTCCCTTTTTAGTTTACACATAACAATCCCTATCACTAGTATTAGTGTCAAATACAATGTTGATTAATAGATATAACCACCATTGTGAATAATCACTCTAGTTCTTCATGTGTATGGGATGCAAGATGGTGGTATCACATTAAAAAGGAGTATGTCGCACCTTCAAAAATGATGGAACCATGGAAATTCATATGGTGAATATCATAATTTCAAAATTCAAATATGGTCACACTGCTTGACATTTCATTCTTTGCTAATTCTGCTATGATGCTCTTATTTTACTTTCTTTATGAATGATATCATTAGATCTAATCTAGTGCGATGTTTTAAATATCTTATATGCAAATTTTGTTGGTAGTTCCACTCTAGATACCTATCTAGATCCTATTCCACTTTTTTATTTCCATTGGTCTTCCTTTGGCATATTTATGTTGGCATTGGCTCCACAAAAATCACTCAAAAAAGTTGTTTCCATTAAATATGCTTTGGTTCCAAATCCAGGTGGTCTTCCTCTATCATATTTATGTTCGAGTTGTATTTGTAAATTGATTTATAAATGTTTCTCTACATTTCATTGTTTAGTATTTATGCTTTGTCCCAAACAAAATGTTCTAAAAATTCCACTAGTAATTTTGATTTGGTGCCCCATCCAAATTTGTATCATTTTTTTATGGTGGTCTAACTTTGGCCTACTTATGTTGACATTCATTAGAAGAAATTTCAGCCTAAAAGTGGCTTCCTAAGGAAAAATAATAAAATAATAGCTAAAATAATAAAATAAGAGTTATGAATTTTGGAGGGAAAAGAAAAAAACTACTTTTTAATTGTATTTTTGGCTTATCTCCTTATAGGTTTACTCAAATTTCAAGTGTAGACATTCATTTATGCGAAATTAAATTCTGCATATAACGAGTACCCATTATGCATACTTTTGAGAAGACCCCCATTGATAAAAATTGATGATAGATTACAAAACATGTTGAACACATTTTTTTAATGTATCTTCAATTATTATAAATGTGGGTCTTCTAAAAAATATGCATAATAGGTACTCGTTGGATGAAGAATTTAATTTTGCATCCAACGAGTGTATACACTTCAAATTTAAGTAAACCTATAAAGAGATAACTAAACAATACAATTATAAAAAGTAGTTTTTCTTCTTTTCCCTCGAAAATATTTACATGTACCTCTTTTTAAATTTAAAATATTTTGATCGGTTTACATATTATGATATGGAAATTACGTAAAAATTTCATGGGCACTTTTAGGCTAAAATTTCCTTTAAAAACTCACTTGTAAGTGTTGTTATGCATTTCAATTCTTGATATTTATTATAGCATACCCCATTTTATCCCTAGCCCCAACTAAGGGTAGAAGGAGATAGTTAGTACGCTACGCCAACCTTAAAAGTCCAGTTATGGAAATGTGGTCTAAACTTTTTGACCTTTATTTACTTTATTAAAACTTAAAATGGATGACATCATTATGTTCGTCTCATCGAGACCTTTCTAACGATATAAAATTTGTCTCAATCTAACTCACAAATCGAAAGATATGGCCATTCAATGATTAGCATATCAGATAATGCCACGTCATCTTAACAGGCCACGTAGTGCCTATGTCAATATCAGAGTCATCCACCTCACCGCCACATGGAAACATTGCATTAGATGTTTTCCAGTTCATATGGGGTCACGAATTAACCCCTTTATGCCTCACATGGCCCAAACCATAACATATATGTGATATATGTAATGTATGTGGGTGTGAGCCCTCCATGGCCATGTCACCCAAAGAATAGAAGCCCAGAGGTATTCCTTGCAGTTCCCCATTGAAAATTTTGGGGAAAATGGAGTGAGGTCACATGGATTCCCTTATGGAGCCTCCTCCGACATGTACCGAAACCATTAGTTTCTGCCATAAGATCGACTTTACCACGCCACATCAACCCACCCTATATTATTTTATGAGGCTTTCAAACTGCAGGGGTTATGTGGAGAAGCCACCTAGTAACTTGCCACCTCGACTCAGTTCTAACCAATCTCGTGGTTATGTTCTTTCATGATTGTGCAAGTGGGCTCTAGCATTCCACATCACCCTGGGGATTAAATCCCAGATGGGTTGCACCCGATTCCATTGGAAATTTCTAGAGACTAGGTGTTGGGGTGACATTGAATGACATTGCACCATCCACGTGGCCTCCTCCTAGAGTGCCATGTGTAATATGATTTGAGACATATCGAACCCATGATAAAATGCAAAAACAAGGTGCCATGTGGCACGCCATAAGGGCACCACATCACCCTCTTTACCATGTCATGCACCTCTTCATCCTAATTCCCACCTCAAGTTCCAACCCCTTGAATCACACATTTTCCATGTTATAAGAGAATTTGGGATTTTCATTCGTTGCTTTATATTAGGGATGTTCAACTATGTTATAGATCTGATATGAAAATATAAGATAATAGAAATAAACCTAGAAATAACAGGATCTAAATATAGAATTGCTTCAGTTTATTAATCAAACCCTTAAGGTAGGGCAACACCATACATTCACTCCTTAAGGAAGGAGAACACTCCACAAGCCATATGCTTGCCAATACAATAATCCTTGACATCTCTCAATGGGAAGTCTCTAGCTTCTATATAGGCCTCATACATACAATACCATGGATCATTACCATGGTTCCCTCAATACCATCTATCTAATACCATCGACTTATTACATTATTGCTAACTACTTGTGGTGCCTTACATGATACGGGTTAACCACCTTATTTATTACTATGGCCCATCCCATTATTACATTATTCCCTTGGGTACCTCCCTCTGTACCCCATATTATCCCCCCTAGGTATACTATGTTCCACCCCCTTAACATGTTCCGTCCCCGAAACATACGAAGAACACAAATAATAAGATCTACTCAAAAGAGTAGTCCACTGGTACCATGCAGGTGCATCTAGCCATCCAAGAGAGAGGTGAACCCTTGATCCAGCTGGTGCCTTTCTTGCTTGAGATGGAAGTTGACCCTTGCAGTTCTTCTGTGTTGAAGTGTAGTAGGTGGATCATCACTCCTCTCTATCTGTCATGCGGGGGTTGTTGTCCTTGTGGCTAATTCGTTGCCATCTTGTTGGTTTTTTTCTTGCAGGGTGATGTGGGTGGTAATATGCTAAAGTGTTAACCAACGGTGTATTTTTCTTTAATTCACCACCTAATGGAGCATGATTGGTATCTGGTACATGTTGTGGTGCCTGTTGTTGTTTATTATCTTCCAATATTACTTCAACTACTGAGTCCTCATCTAATGTATTAGTACCTGTAACATTTTCTGCTTTAGCCTCCTTGGACATTACCTGTTTTTCTGGTACCTGATTTGATGTTTGCATTTGATTGTTGACCATCAAAGGCTCATCAACTGATGTATAAGTTTCATTAGAGCTTTGTGCTTTTGCCTCCATAGTCTTTGCTTGGGTCTTAATGGAAATATCCTGCAATGTAATTTTCTTCTTTTTATACCAGAGCTTCAGGAATTTCTTCTGCACATTAATATTGACTGTACCCACAGATTCCATCCAAGGATATCCCAAAACAACATCCATGTTATCCATATCTGAAGTATAAAAATCACAATGCAACACATACTTATCCATAGAAAGTTTCATATCTTTATAAACTTGAACATCCTCATTATCAACCTGTGTGCTTTCAATGTGTTTTGCTGGAACTTGCAATTTTTTTGCCAAATTAACATTGATAAAATTATGCTTGCAACTAGGATTTATAGACACAACGATCTTCTCCTTCTGAATCAATCCATGAACCTGCAATGAGGAGATACCAGCAGAAAATAACTCTTTAGGTTTCTTGGTTTCCTTCTTTCCTGTAAAAATAAAAGCTTTGCTAGGTTGTGTGCCTATCTGTGTGAGATTAGTAAGAGGACCCACAAAATTAGATTTACAGTCAAAGTGGTCACAAATAGATTTTGCAAATACTTGCCAAGTAATTGTCCTTGGATAGCATTTTTGATGACACTGCCACCATTTCCATCTTTCTTGGTCCAAGTAAATAGCTGCCACACTTAGTTTAGTTGCATCATCTACGATGTGTTCCAAAGTGAAATATTGTTCCATTTGTGCCACCCATATTTTCGGTTTAGAGCCATCAAATTTGTGCATCTTCAGCCAATTCTGATCTAGGAACTGGAATTTCATATTTGCGCTTCAGCTGTCCCACCGTTACAAAAATTTCTGAAAAAGAGTTGTTTTTAAATCAGCAATATCTCCCTCATCCAGACTCCGATTTGACTGATTTTTTTTTTTAAATTGGGTATTTTTTTGCAAAGAACCTAGATCTGCAATTAGATTCTGCAAATGTTGCCTCAAAACGTATAGATCTGATCTGCAAACTCGCCGCCCTGAAAAATGTCTACAACACAGCTGATTTTTACATCAGCGATATCTACCTCATCTGCACTCCGATTCGGCCGATTTTTTTTTCAAATTGGGTATTTTTTCACAAAAAACTCAGATCTACAATTCGATTCTGCAGATTTTGCACCAAAACATACAGATTTGATCCACAAACTTGTCGCCCCGAAAAATGTCTACAACCCAACTGATTTTTAAATCAGCAATATCTCCTTCATCCAGACTCCGATTCGGCCGATTTTTTTTCTTTTCAAATTGGGTATTTTTGTGTAAGGAACCCAGATCTGCAATTAGATTCTGAAAATTTTTCACTAGAAAATACAGATCTGATTTGCAAACTCATTACCCAAAAAGTTCCTGCAAAAATTAAAAAAAAAAACTCTCTGCTTTGCCAAAGAAAGTGCTCTGATACCACTTGTTATAGATCTGATATGAAAATATAAGATAATAGAAATAAACCCAGAAATAACAAGATCTGAATATAGAATTGCTTCACTTTATTAATCAAACCCTTAAGGTAGGGCAACACCATACATTCACTCCTTAAGGAAGGAGAACACTCCACAAGCCATATGCTTGCCAATACAATAATCCTTGACATCTCTCAATGGGGAGTGTCTAGCCTCTATATAGGCCTCATACATACAATACCATGGGTCATTACCATGGTTCCCTCAATACCATCTCTCTAATACCATGGGCTTATTACATTATTGCTAACTACTTGTGGTCCCTTACATGATACGGGTTAACCACCTTATTTGTTACTATGGCCCATCCCATTATTACATTATACCCTTGGGTACCTACCTCTATACCCCATATTATCCCCCCTAGGTATACTATAAACTGGCCCCATTACACCAAGTCACCTCGATAGTAAAATCCTAGGAGATCTACATGTCGTTCTTCAAAACCATCGGATTTTGATGTTGTCGAGATGACCCAACAACAATTGTGCTCTAATCGGATTGATGATTCAAAATCTCCGCACACAATCCATATTATAATATGCACAAAACACCCTCATTGGCTCAAAACCCCTTACGAATACAAATACAGTATATTCACAACATATACAATATATTCATAGCATATGAACCCACTTGGCCACATCATCTTGAGGATTTTATCCCGGGAGTTCTCTTCAATGTCTCCTTTACTAACCTTTGGGGAAAAAGTCTCGGGGTCATCCCATAAGCATGAGCGCTTACTGCTCAATGACCCAAATTTTTCTCGTTTAATCGCTTGTTCAGTACATATGGTCACAAGAGAAAAGAGGGTTTACGTCATTCTCCCTCCGGGGTACTAAGGTTTTAGCCCCACGTATATATGTATATATGAACACATTTACAATGATTTGTACAGTTCTTAGAGCTATCTCTCCAAAGCTTTTTAGATGCTTTGGCCTAGCCTGGGAATATATATATATTATATATATATTTTTATTGATGTCAAGATGGAAATATTCTAGGAAGCAAGAAGCCGTGAGGAGAAATCAGAGGAAAGCCGAGACAATCAAGCCATTGGAGAGACTATCAAAGGCGGAAGAATTCATCAAAAGAGGAGTATTGCAGAATATCAAAGCAGAGCTATCAGAGGAGCATAAACAGAGCTATTGGAGCTACAAGAGGAGACATATCGGGAGTATCGGGGGTAATATATGCCAAAGAAGAACTATCAGAGGAGCATAGAGAAGAGCGGAATACATATATATGCGGAAGAGTACAAAGAGCGGGGGACATAGAGAAACAACAGAGCAGTATATAATAAACAGAGTTAAAGGAGTGGAGCAATATATACTATCGGAGGTGGAGTATATATATAATATATATATTTATTATATATATATATATATTATATAATATTATATATATATCGGAGAAATCATATCGGGGGGTTCTATTATGTGCCACTACTCAAAACCCTCGACTACGATATACATGTGTGGACCCAACGATATATATGTCCGGGTGTATAAACTGTGGAAGTTTGGCTAAGTGTTTCAAAGCGGGTTTTCAGTGTATTTCATATGTATCGTTGTATTCCGGCTCTAAGCCTTGCCACATTAAAATATGCGATTGCGGACCCGCTGCAACATTATGAAATGCCCTATTGATACATTGCATCTGCGGTAATCGCAATATACAAAGGGTTGTCACCCCCGAAAGCGCCGATTGCGATAAAGTATGCGGACCCGCTGCAACATTGTAATATGACTTAATACTATATCGCATCCGCCATATAGCTCCAATTGCAATATATGTTGCGGACCTGATGGTCCTATTGTAACATACCCTAATGTTATATCGCGTCCGCCATGTCGGATGTTATCCATTGTAAGTTATAAAGGGATGGTGCTATAAACTGCGATTGTGATTACACACGGACTTGAAGGGTTTATCAACTACAGCTTAATATCATATCGCATCTGCAGCAATCGCAAGTCTTAAAGGGATGGCGCTACAATCTGCCGATTGCGATAACGTTGTGGAGGAGCGGACCCGATGAAGTTATAGATGCGGGCATAATGTATTTAAAGTCCGGGCACAACATTATTCTCTTGGGTTTATTATCCTTTTGGTTTATAATATTAATCTATTGGATTTATTAATCCTTAATATTATAGACCATATTTATATATATTATTATATATTATTAATTATTGACCATAAACATGATGGTGAGAAATAATTAGTATTATTAATAATAACCAAGTTTTATTATTATGGTATAAGTTAATTATACTATAGTTTGAAGTGTAACTCGTAATATACTATAATACAATATTATATAATATATATTAATACATAACATAAATGTTTAAATTATAATAATATGGTTATTTTTATTTATATAGTTATTAATAATGACAAATAGTTAGCATTTAACAAAATACACTTAATAATTATTAATATAATTGATATATATTTATGATGTGTATCAACCACATTTATTAATTTACAAATATAATTGTAATTGTGCTTTATATATTTTTATCATATATATGAACCAAATAGATAAAGGTGGTTGTGATAATATAAAATATTTAAGCCACTCCCGTACCAAAATCCGTGGCCATGTGAGCAAATGGCAGAGAGAGAATGGAAAATATGCGAAGATTGGAACGAAAACAGGGGACGACAGATGGTCTGTAACGAGGCAGCACGGGGTTTGAGAGGTGCAGCAGTGGGTTAGATGAGTGCGATTCCATGAATGATTGAATATATGTAGAGGCACAAACTTTAGCATATAAGAAAAGGCAAGTTGCATCGGTCAAAAAAAAGAAAGCTGTCTGCCACTCGCACCTTGGGAAAAAGATTATTCCTTGAAGCCATGCTCTCACAGTGATATATTTATTGTATTCCCCTGACCTTTTATCACCAAGTTATTTGTACGGTCGAAAAGAACATTAATAAAATAACATTCCATTAAACTTAACGGGCGAAAATTAAAGTTATTCCAATATTAGATAATCTAATCATGGATAATTGTGAGAATATAATATGCACAAGCATCGCAATTCGTTGACTCGTATGCACACACCTCCACATTAATTGTTGTGTACCACATATTATAATTCACATTAATTGTCGTATCCACATATTATAATTCACATGATATAAAAGTGGTTACACATCACTTTCACTTTCCACTGGATTTACTCTTAATTTAGGTTTTAGTTAAATCTATTTATTCATCAAATTAACATTTTTCTGTTGGCCAAACGTTTGTATTCTTATAACCCAATGTTGATTAATTCTAAATACGAGAAGAAAAATCAATAATTATTGTATGAGTCGGGAATATTGCTTAAATGCCGATAAAGTGGGTTTTATGGATATGGTTATGTATTGAGTAATTAAAATGGTATAATTATAATTAATTATATTTGTGGGATAACATTAAAATAATTTAAATTAGTAGTATGATAAAAAATAAAATAAATTTTGATTTTTATTATTTTTGTTATATTTTTTTCCAAGAAAAAAAGCAGTAACTTTTTTATTAAAAAGTAATGAAAAGTTACATAACCAGATGTATTGTAACATGCTGTAAGGTGCTGCAAGGGCTCAAGTGCTTTCGCACCCCACGCATCGTTAGCGAACTAACGTGCACAAAGAGTAAGAGAAAGAGAAAAGAAGAAGAAGAAAGAGAAGGAAGGGCAGAAAAAACTGAAATCCGGCAATGAGCAGAGCTCACGCTTCAAGTTTTTCTCCCCTTTTTCTTTTCGACCTTACGCCACTCTCCTTGAGAGGGCTCGATCGATGCAATGACTATCTGTGTTTCTGTATTCTGAGGGCCAAGTTCTTTGTCTGAATCTGAAGTGTCTGAGTGATGGAGCCGTTTGTTGCCTCCCGTACTAGGAGCCATTCTAGACTGTTTTGCCTTGTTGTCTGATGGGGTTTCCTTCTGATTCTCCATTTCTTGAGATACCTCGGTATTCTCTGCTGGGTTCTCTTCCTCTGCTGCTTCTGATTCCTCGTCCTCTGAATCTGGTGGTGAGAAATGCCATCCTTTTTTCTGCTTCCCTTTCTGCTTTCTTTTATTCTTGGCTTCTGGGCATGTGCTTTGTAAATGTCTTGTCTGCCTACAGAGCCTGCATCTGAAGGCGGTGTTTTCATAATCTAGTACCTGTAGCCAGTTCTGATGTTTGTAAACCAGCCTGATGTTGTCCGGGAGCCCTCTACTTAGATCTACTTCCACACAGATCCGTGCGAAAGTGTATATCCTTTCATCGATCCTTTCCAGATCTGTATTGACATATTTCCCTATGCTGTTCCCTATACCTTCTAGCACTTGTTCATGCCAAAAGTGCAGTGGAAGGTTGTATAGTCTAACCCAAACTGGCATTTTTGTTACAGTCATTTTATTTGGGTCAAAATCTGGGAACCATGGAGTCACAAACAGCCCCGATGTTCCCCAGAACCATGGACCTGAACTTATGACTGTATCTCTCACTTCCTGGGATGGAAATTTTACTATGAAGAACCCTTTTGAACACAGGTGGATATCACATTCCATGGTCCATTTAGTGAAGATCCAATGGAATAGATCCAAGGGTTTTGGCCAGTAACTATTGAAACGGCAGATAAGAGCTTGTGTTTCATAGTCGCTGACGACATCATCGCTCCCTGATGAATCTAAGTTTAAAGCTGGGGTTTCTTCTGATTGGTCAACTATATATGGCCTAGGCAAGGAGCCGCTGAGGCCTGGAGAGGGCCCTGAATTCCTGTTGCCTGGATCGGATCCTATATTCCTGTTGCCCTGTAAAATGTTTTTGTAGGATCCCTTTGGTTGATGTTGGGCTGCAGCTTTATTCCTTTTGTCTCCCCCTGAGGTGCTTGTCTGTCCCTGATGCATAGCCCCCCCTCTTAATCTTAGATTTAATGTAATGATTGAGCCTGGCCCAATCTCATAGCTCTCCAACGATCTACCGTCCTGAAGGGACCGCCTTCCACTGACCAGATGCTGGGCCTGTACTGGGAATCCCATTTTTGCCCTTATTTGTTGTTTCAGACGCAAGGAAGTGTCTCCTGCATGTACCCAGACTAAACGTGTTTTCCCCTGAGGGAGATTAATCAGAATCTGAAAACAAAGATTTGTTACCTGCTCTGGCTGATGGCGAAGTTTTCGTACTGGCTCCGATTTGGGTCGATTTCCTTTTTGCATAGCTAGATCTGCAGTAACTCTACCCGATCTAGGGTTGTTGTCTTCGATCTGTCGCCGGGGATCAGACTGAGGTCCCAGATCTGGCCGCCTGTTTCTCAGTATGGGGCGTAAATAGGGTAGAAACGTCCAAGATCCGCTGTGTTTTGACCATGCAGGAACGAAAGGGGTCAGATCTGCAGCAGAGGGACCCCCATTTTGGCATGCAGAGATCGTGAGAAAAGGGTCACTGTTAGCGAGAGGGATAAAGCGAAACCTTGACGAAATCCCACCTTCGAGGAAACTTCTGACCCCAAAGGCTATTTTTTTATACAGATCTTTATTCTCAGACCTTTTGACGGACTTCGCCCCCAGATCCGCCATTGCCATGATCGGCCCAACCCGCAGTTGATAAAATGTGCGAGGGTAATATGCACTGCTATGAAGATTCGGATATTTCCATGCGTGTGGCCGAATAGCCAAACCCGAGCCAGTAAGTCGAAGGGCAGCAGAGTGCTCCATTACCTCGCACCTGAAGCCGGGCCATCGGAGGACTATGGTTGTGGGCAAACCTGCAAAACCGCCGCCAACTGCCTCTATACCTAGGGTTCCATTTACAGACCAGGGGAAAGCAATATCGCCGGCCATCTCTCGTCCGCTTTCACTCGGTTAGTCTTATTTTTGTTATATTATTTATTAATTTTATTTTAATTTATATGAAGTGGATTAAATTTTTTATATATATTTAATTATTTTATTTTATTTGTATTAATTTTTTTATTAAATAAATTAAAAATTTATCTTTTAAGATATTTAATAAGGGTTATTTTTTATATGAATTATCTCGGATATTATATTATTAATATTATGTGATAGCTTATTTTTTTTATCTTAAGGATTGATCTTGTGTTTACTCAATCACTTTAGGAATGATCAAAAGTGTGTACATATATGAGGTAGGATTTTAGTCGATTTTATTTATTCTAAAATTTGATACATGTTAATGGTTTTCCTATAATTATATCTATCCCAGGGCTCTAACCCCTACTATAGCTCCTTTGTCTTGTCTCACCGTTCGATCCAAGAGCTTATACATAAATAAGCATCATGCCACAAGATTAGTGTTATTTTACATAAATTTTCAAAGTTTGTGGGTAACACATGAAATTATTGATCAAATTATCTTAATCAAACATCCACATGCACATGTACACACACAGTCCCCTAATGGGTGCTAGCTTTGCCCTCTAACTAGCATTTGTCGTTGTGGCGACATGCAAGCACCACGTTAAGAACTTCCACCATATTACGTCTACACCATGATAATAGATCCAACAATACCTTTGCTATTAAAAAATTTAGTGCCTCCCTCCCTAACTAGCATTAAATGAAAAATGTCACTAGTATGAGTGCCAAATACAATGTTAATCAATTGATGTGACCACCATTGTGACCCATCAATCGACATTATGAAACTATAAGACAAGGAGCACATATATGAGAAAAAATATTGAGAATGATTGGCCCTTCAACATACACAGTACTCGTCATTCTCATTCAACATTCCCAATGATATGTCATACTATATTAATTCACTTTTTGTCTAGATTGAAGTCAATATTCAAGATTTGCAAGCCTTGTGGAAGCTAGGAAATGTTCCTCAACTCAATTCAATAACTTAATCCATGATGTCATCATACTCTTTGTTTGGTAATTTCATTTTGTGAAAGGAACAACAAATGTCTTAGAAAACACCTATTTCAAACCATGAATGGAACTTTCTTCCATATTGACTTCAATTCTCTACTCAAAAAACTCCCTCACCTTCCATATACAACCATTATTGTTCATAAATTCTCACAATACATCAACATAACTTTGTTATACATGTTGTGTCCCTTCCCAGTACAAAAAAGAGGTGAGATTATCCTCTACCTCACATGTCTAGTGATTTATTTAGAAAACACTTTGGCAAGGTACGAGGATGTTGGGAGTTCCCAAAAGATTATGTGATGCCAAGGTGCAAGACTTTGATGAGTCTACACTAAAGCCACAAGGGAATCTAAAGGAATTTCACGGACAGGATGTCATCTTGGTACCATGACATTGTAAGTTTACCTATTGTGCATCATTGACACTTATTATGCATTGTATTTATCCTTGTTGATAGAAAGAGATATAACAATATTAAGTTTGAATTGAGTGACAACAACAATGAGATATATTTCAAATGAGTATTTTGGATTATAAAACTAAAAATAAAATACTTTAAACTTTCCTTTAAACAAAGTATATTCAAATATTCCTGGCTACTAAGGCGGTAAGGACATAATATAGTGAGGATTAATTAGGAAAAAAGGTACTTAAGAGAAAAAACTTGTACCTAATTACTCTAACATGGGAAATATGTATAATTTTTTTGTTCTTTCTAGTTAAAATGCCTTGACAAAGCCCTTGAGTACTTTTCTTCATTTTGGTGATGGTTCTTAAGGAAAACCTTAGAATATTCAAAGTGCAAGTCGATCAAATGGAAAGCTCCAAGTCATTACAACAATATACTTGATATAAGCTCAACATGCCACTTGTGAGAATTGAATTTGAATATAGAGTATAACAATCATTCCTCCCAATCATCTAAAGTAAACTCAATTAACTCCATTATACTATGTCTCTACACAAATATAACCAGTATAGATCCATCTTAACCACATATCTAGTAGGCGTCGAGAGCGATCAAATCTTTTGAGGTGCAAACCACTTTTATAGTGCAAAACTTGATTTTTTTACGTCTTGAGAGATTTGATCTCTCTCGGTGCTTCGTGCTTGATAGTGCTGTGATCAATCTCTCTCTCATCACACACACATATTTGTTGGATTTTAGACAAAATAGACTACAAAATATACTTGAAAATGGGCTAAAATGTAAAATATGTGTGTGTGTGTGTGTTTCAATTGCTTTATATAATATATACATAGCTTTTTTTTTTTAACTACATATAATATATATAATTAACATTGAAATCTTTTGCTTAACATGGGCAATGAGATATTCCATTTATAAACTATATTGTACAATGTAAAATGCTTACATGTTAATATTATTTAATTTTTTTTATTGACATTTTTTATTTATGACCTATATTGAATTGTATTATTATTATTATTATTTAAATGAAACAAGTAGATATTTGTATTACTAAAAAATTCCATATTACAATTCCAAAACCTTTACATATTCTAATCTTCCTTACAATTTTGAGATTGAGCACCAAGGATCAATCCAAACCCTCAAGTGAGATCCCCATGACACAAAAATTTCAGTCCCTTTCCAACTAAATTTTTTTCCAAAAAATCTCCAAAATATAGACACATTCACATTCTATTTTTTCTTTAATTTTATTTTGATGCAGTTTGAATTCTTGTTTTTCTTTGTAATTTTTTTCCTTTCTTCCCAACTTGAATCCAACTTGCATTTTTTGCAAACTTTGGTGGATCGATCTTTCGCAATTGCATGATAATATTCTTGAAATCTTCCTCATTTGCCTGATTTACCCAAGAAGTTTCATTTTCAATGATATTCCTTGTGGCATCCAGAGGGAATCCATTTTCCACGAGAGATTGTTGTTTTTCCACTAACTTTGCACCTGTCGAATCCTTTCTAGCAACTGACGGACCCTTATTAACAAGCCATTTTTCCTTCTTAGATTAATTGTCGTAGATGCGATTTCTTTGACTATGTGTGCTTCCTTCTTGTCTTCTACTTCTTTCTTGTCCTAAAGCTCTTCCTCTTTGAATATCGTATCATGATCTCCTTGCATTCCTTCCCACCATTTGGGCCTTCGATGTTTTTTCCAGTCTTTACTATTTTGAGAATATTTGGAGCAATTTTTAAATACATGCACCATTTCATAGCATGCTCTACACCAAAATGAAATATTTTCATAGTCGAGCTTTTGGACTTAAACATAGTTTGGAGTCATCAAATTAATCTCTACGAGAAAACCTTTGTTGAAATCCATCTTCACACAGATACACGCATAAGTAGTCTTGTAATTTTTTTGTTTTGTTTTAGGATAATGGCGATAAGAATTTTCCAGCACATTCCCAATGGAGGAAAGCGATGTATGATTCCAAAAATGCAAGGGAAGGTTCAAAAGCCTTACCCAAACTCTGGTTGTGGAGATTGATGTCGTTACCAAATCAAAAGTGGGAGTCGAGGGCTACATGAAGAGGCTAGTACTCCCCCAAAACCATGACCCAACTTCAGAGATGGCCTTCTTGTCCTCAATATTATCAAAAACCATAGTGAAGAAACCCCAAGCCATAGGGTAAATATTCAGTTCAATTGTCAAAAGGAGCTTCCAAGTCTTAGAGATCCATTTATGCAGATTGACTAGCCGTGACTAGTACCCATTAAACCTCTGAACCAAGCCATTCTCTAAAAAATATTTTTCACAATAGAAAGCTTCCTCATCCACAGGAACATTGAGGGAAGAAATTTCTTGAACCACTGGGAAACTAGAACCAAATTTCAGCATAGAGTTGTACGAAACTGAAGAAAATCCAACTTGATTGACAACCATACTTGCCAAAAAAAATTATTTTTTTGCCAAATCATAGGGATTCACCATTAAACGATATGCATAAGAGACCTACAAAAGAGATCTGCAAGCAAAGCAAAGATTGAACAGCTAGGGTTTCACCCTAGCCGCAACAAAGGTTTCCAAAGCTCCTTCCATCGTGTAAAAATCTTCAACAATATTTATTTTTAAGAAAGGAAATGTATGTCAAAATTGTAATTAAACCAACTGTCAGACTAGTTGTATTATTATTATTAACATTTTAAATGCAACATATTAGTTTTGCAGTTGATTTTTTTTTTTCTTCAACTGATTTTTTGTTTCGGAGTTTAGACTTTTGTGATCCATATAAATCTTAAAAGTTTTCTTTTGGGAATAATCACATAGAAGTAATTTGGTTGATGCATTTAGAACCCACCAGTGAGGTTCATCTTCAGGGCTAGATGATGAATCAAATCCATGCTATGAAATAAATAGAGGTAGGAAGCTACTAGCTAGCCGTTGGCAAAAAAAAACAAAACAAAACAAAGAAAACAAAGAGCTAGTTTGACTAAAACCATTTTTTAATTATATTATTTTGTTTGTATAAATATAGATAATATATAATTATATAATAGTTTTATATAATAATAATTTTATTTTATCTATATATATATATATATATATATATAATATTAAACCGTTATTAAATTATATTATTTTATTTATATAAATATAGATAATATATAATTATATTAATAGTTTTATTATAATAATAATTTTATTATTATATTATTATTATTATTATTATTATATATATAATATAGAGAGAGAGAGAGGGGAAATCTTCAGGAGATCAGGGTTGCTATGCTCCAACCATCGTCTCTATTAAGATTAACAGGCCTTTTTTGTTGATCTCCTCCCTCTCTCTATATTAAAACTATAAGAACTATACATTTTTAACATTCAAAAGACAAAATATAAGATTTCTTATTAATAATTATTTTATTTCTCTCTAGATTTGTTATAAAATTATCTTACTTCGTATCTAAATATTTTTATTTATGACTAAGAACGAGAGTGAAAGACTTTTACATTTGCATACTAGGTTGTAATATCAACTAACTTAGCTAGTAGAGTGAGCTAATCAAAACTAACCCAGATATGTATTCATTTTTATTATAGCAAACTTTGTATTTTTATTTAAAAAATATTTTGTTTTAATTTTAAAAAAGACACGTGTCAACTCAAAATTAAACACATATAAAATTACAAATTTCCTTTATAAAAAGCACTTCTCAAAGCAATTATAAATATCTACTAAAAAATATCTAATAAAAAATAATTATTATATTCATCTAGCTTTTATAATAAGTTTTTTTTGAATGGTGAAAAATCATCCATACTAGTGAAGTATTACCGAGGGGTTTAGAGGTTCCTAACATCCTGCAACTGGCGAGACCGCTAATAGAGTCGGTGACGTTTGTGGAGATTTAAAATAAAGCAAAGATAGAAAACATGGAAGAAACTAAGTAATTGATGAAATAAGAGATGTGAAGGGGAATAGACACAATCCATCATTATATGTAGCCCTATCTAGGAACCCGTGGGCTTTGGTGGAAGGAAAGCAAGGACGCCAATAAAACCAATTATTGTACTTAAACTTTTCCAAAAATATTATTCCAAGAAACACCACCACGCAATGGCTAATCCCCACTATTATATCACACACAGCTCCACTGAACCCGTTACCTTACGCTAGTTAAAATGCTTATATCGTGATTGATGTGCAGATTTTAATTTAGAAAGTAAAAAAATGGTTGGAATTTTTTTTTATATATTTTGAAAAAACTATTTGATGTGCAGATTTTAATATAGAAAGTAAAAAAATGGTTGGGAATTTTTTTTAGATATTTTGAAAAAACTATTTGAATTTGAAATGTTTTTGTTTCAATTTGTTGATGGTTTGTAGTTTTGATATTGATTTTGGTTTATGATGTACACCATGTTTCAGTGATATCTTAAAAACCTTTAAGTTTTGAACCAACTGAATACTGGATTTTTTTTTAAATATATATGGTAAATCCTTCTTGTGATAAAAATATTGTGGTTGTTTATATATATATTTCATGATATTTTAGAAATGATGAAATTTAATTGAGATTTTTTATTATTGGATTTTGATTACCAATAATGACATTGGTAATACTACTTGTTATTATTGCCCCTATGTTCATACTCATATGGGATTGTTTTATGTTTCAATGCAACAAAACCTTTTTATTCAAAAAAGGGTGGAAAACAATGGGATAAAATGAAGTAATTATGAAATGAGAAATGCTAATAGGCGAGATGAATGTAAGGTTATTCACTAAAAAATATATACATTTTTGTGTGATTAGGTTAAGATTTATTTATTTGTGTAATAAGATTAGGATTTGTTTCTTAGCGTTGAAATTATTTTATTTATAAAAAAAATTATTATTATTAATTTTTTTAAATATTATTTTAACAAATTTACGTGATTATTATATTATATGAGAGTTTTATTTTGTTGACCAATATCATTTATTTATAGAGGGGTTTTTAAGTTGTAAAAATAGAGTCAATATATTGGAGGTGTCAAGGAGCGGATGTGGGGTAGGGAGAAATTATAGATATTGAGAGATATAAAAAATGGACATTTAGTAAAAATAGAGGATATCTAGTGAGATTAGGGTATTCTTTAATATCCCATGAAGGCAAGTGCTTTGACATACACCGACTAAATAGAAAGAAACATGTGTTATATGACCTTTAAATTTTGAAAAAAAAATCATTTCAATAAATTTATCCCACATGGACATAATTATTGCATAGCTCCAATTTTTCAAAAAAACATACAAGTAAAAGTTATTTAACTACACTTCTAAAAGAGTTTATTTTAATATATCTATTCTACATCGACATACAATTCAATTTTATGTAATTTTAGTGATAATTTGTTTGTCTTACACCAATATAGATCTATCTTAATCATGGATCAAGCAAGTGTCGAGAATGATCAAATCTTTTGAGGTGTACACATTTTTAGAGTGAAAAACTTGAAAAAATATATGTAGCTTAAGGGTTTGGTCCTCCTTGCCCCATGATAGATTCGCAAATGTCGAGAAGGATCAAATATTTTGAGGTACAAATGTTCTTAGAGTGTAAAGCTTGAAATATGATTTGTAGCTTAAGGGGTTTGGTCCTCCTTGCCCATATATATATATAATATATATATATAATATTATATATATATATATATATTTATATTATAATATTATATATATATATATAATATATATATATATATATAATATATATATATATATTATGTTAATATTACATTTTGAATGTATAAATGTATTCATGCCTTTAAAATCCCCTTTAGAATAAACCCCATGCCATAGGGTAAATATACAATTCATCTGTCAAAAGGGGTTTCCAAGTCTTAGAGATACACTTATGCAGATCAACCAACTGCAACTCGTACTCATTAAACCTATAATGTAAGCCATGCTTCGGAAAATAATTTTCACAATAGAAAACTTCCTCATCCACAAGAACATTGAGGGAAGAAATTTCTTGAACCACTGGGAAACTAGAACCAAATTTCAACATAGAGTTGTACGAAACTAAAGAAAAGCCAACTTAATTGACAACCATACCTAAGAAAAAAGAATATTTTTTTGCCAAATTAGAGGGATTCAACATTAAACGATATGAAGAAGAGACCTACAAAAAGGATCTCCAATCAAAGCAAAGATTGAATGGCTAGGGTAAAACCCTAGCTGCCACAAGGGTTTCCAAAGGTCCTTCAACCGTGTAAAAAACTTCAATGATATTTATTTTTAAGAAAGAAAATATATGTCAAAATTGTAATTAGACTAATTGTCAGACGAATTGTATAATTATTATTAACATTTTAAACGCAACATATTAATTTTGTAGTTGATTTTTACTTTCAACTATTTCTTTTTTGCTGATCTCTCTCTCTCTCTCTCTCTCTTCTCTCTCTCTCTCTCTCTCTCTCTCTCTCTATATTATATATATATATATATATAATATATATATATATATATTAAAAAATTATAAGAATTATACATTTTTAACATTCAAAAGAAGAAATATAAGATTTTTTTTAATTACTTTATTTCTCTCTAAATTGGTTATAAAATTATGTTACTTCATATGGATATCTAAATATTTTATTTATGGCTAAGAATGAGAGTGAAGGAATTTTACATTTGCATACTAGGTTGTAATGTCAACTAGCCTAGTAAGCAGAGTGAGCTAATCACAACTAACCAAATATGTATATTCATTATTATTTTTTATTATAGCATAATGTGTGTTTTTATTTAATATATATATGTGTGTGTGTGTGTGTGTGTGTGTTTTAACTTGAGATTGAGCACATACAAAATCACACATTTCCTTCATACTAGATTATAGAATGCACCTCTCAACAGAATTATAAATATCATAAAGAGATAATTATTATATTCCTCTAACTTTTATAATAAGTTATTTTTTTATTTGAATGGTGGAAAGTTATCCGTACTAGTGAAGTATTGTTGAGGGGTTTAGAGATTCCATAACATCCCGCAATTATTGAATGACGAGACCGTTAATAGATTCAGTGACATTTGAGGAGATTTAAAACAAAGCAAAGATAAAAAACCATGGAGGAAACTAAGTAACTGATGAAATAAGAGATGTGAATGGGAATACACCAACCTAGATCCATCTTAACTCTGGATCTATCAAGCACCGAGAGGGATCAAATATATCGAGGTGCAAACCTCTTTTTTGAGTGAAAAACTTAAGGAAAGGTTTGCAACTCGAGAGATTTGATCCTTCTCGGCACTTGATAGATCCGAAGTTAAGATGGATCTAGGCTGGTTTCAGTCGTGTGTGGCCAAGGAAAATCTATCGAAGATATGATTAATTTTATCAATAATATGTAAATACATCTAATATTAATATAATCATTTTAAATATGCTAAATATGTCTGAGATTATTTTAATTTTAAATTTTCTTAGTTACCTCAGTTTCTTGAGATGATAAATATTGTTAATAACTTAAATGATGAAATGAAAATTTTGAATGCAAAGTGACAATGTAATAGTGTTGAATGATAGAAAATGTGAATAATAAGAATGTAGCCAATTACAAATAGTATTTTTAATGATCAATCTCAAACTATTTTCTTCTACTATTCTTTTTGTCACCCTTATTAGTTTTGTCATCTTTTCATATCGATTATATGATAAGGAGAACTGAAATCGTAAACCATTTAAATCTTTAGCTCGAGAGTCGAGTTGTTGTAGTAAACATCATACCCTGTCTCTCTCGCTCTTCAATAATAATAAGTTGAATTACTATAACACAAAAATCAATGTACATTGCTAATAATTTTTTGTGCTTACAATGAAATCAATGCACATTTTTAATCCAATCACTCTAAAATTAATCTACAATCCTACATCCAATTACATCAAAACAGAAATCAACATCTACACTGAAATCAATGCATCTAATGCAAGAAATAAAATAAAATTAGAAAACAACTTCTACACTGAAATCAATGCATCTAATGCAAACAATCAAATAGGATTAGAAATCAACATGTACACTGAAATCAATGCATCTAGTGCAAGTAAGCAAATAGGATTAGAAACCAACATCTATAATGAAATAAATGCATTTAGTACAAGCAATCAAATAGGGTTAGAAATCACCATCTACACTAAAATCAATGCATTTAGTGAAAGCAATCAAATAGGATTAGAAATCATTTACATTTAAATCAATGCATCTAGTGCAAACAATCAAATATAATTATAAATCAACATCTACATTGAAATCAATGCATCTAGCGTAAGCAATCAAATAGGATTAGAAATCACCATCTACAAAAAAATCTATGCATTTATGCAAGCATTCAAATAAGATTATAAATAATCTACATTGAAATCAATGCATCTAGTGCAAGCAATTAAATATTATTAGAAATCAACATCTACACTAAAATCAATGCATCTAGTGGAAGCAATCAAATAGGATTAGAAATCACCATTTACACTAAAATAATGCATCTAGTGCAAGAAATATTCTTCCCTCTCCCCCCCCTCCATCTATATCTATATCTCCATCCATCTCTCTTTTGTCTCTCTATGTCACCCCCCCAAACACACACACTCTCTCACTCCATAATTATCAATATTTTTGTCCCTTCCTCTCTCCATATCTCTCTTCTTCCCTCTCTTCACCTTCCATCAATATATCTATCTCCCTTTGTCTCTCTATATCACCCCCAAAACATACACTCTCTTTCTCCAATCTA
Organism: Pinus taeda; assembly: GCA_000404065.3. Classification (NCBI taxonomy): domain Eukaryota; kingdom Viridiplantae; phylum Streptophyta; class Pinopsida; order Pinales; family Pinaceae; genus Pinus; species Pinus taeda. Next base: position 140,816 of record APFE030903997.1, on the reverse strand, counting down.
TCTATCTATCTATCCCCCTCTCTCTCTTTCCCTTCCCCTTGTCTCCCTCTCCCTCGCTTCTCTCTCTTTCCTCCTTCTGTCCTCTCTCCCTCTCTCTCCATCTTCCTTATCTCTCTCTCTCTCCACCTTTCTCTCTCTATGTATTTCTTCTTACCTCCCTCTCTCTCCCCCTCCAACTTCATCTCTCGTTCACTCCCTCTCTCCACTCTCTCACATCATCTCTCTTCCTTCCTCTCTCTCCCTTTCTCTCCCACCTATCTCTCCCACCTCTCTCTCTCTCTCTCGTTACCCTCCAACTTTGTTACTATATCCCTCCCTCTCTCCTTCTCTCTACTTTTCTCCCCACTCCTCTCCATCTCTCCTTATTTGTCTCTTTATCTCACTCACAAACATGCACACTCTCTCTCCATCTCTCCCTTGTCACTCCCTCTCTCTCTCCACTTCTTACTCTCTATTTCTTTCACCTTCCCTCCCTCTCTCCCCCTCCAAATCCCTCTTTCTATCCCTCCCTCTCTACTCCTCTCTCACTCCCTCCCACCTCCTCTCTCTTGTCATTCTTCTCTCTCTCTCTCTCTCTGCCCTCCAATCCTCTCTGTTCACCCATCGCTCTCCTCCTCTATCTCAATTCCTCTCTCTCCCTTTCTCTCCTACCTCCCTCTCTCTTCCCCCATCTCTCTCTCTCTCTCCAATCCTCTCTCTTCCCCCATCACTCTTGTTGGGACTCAGAAATGTCATATTTTCATCCACCTTTTTCTTCACTATTCCTTACATTTCATCATCCCATTAACCTTTTATCATATCATTTTCATAAATACATTTTGGTTTCACCTTCTTATTTTCTATTTTATTCATTTTTGTATTACAAGTGAATTTATGATTAAATATTAGAAAATATACATATTTTTAGGCCGATAGGCCTTTCCTATGCATCAACAATTGTCAACACTTTTACCCTCCTCCGTTCGATCAAGTGAGACATCTTCAACCGTTGATTTGAAGTGTGAGTGATTTTTCCAAATATCAGTTCAGTTGCCTTCTTGGTATGGCAAGATATTTTTATTGCTTTTTCCATTTTCCTTGGCTTTTTGCAAGCATTGGCCTGCTGTGATTCCGCTTCGTGGACTTGTAAAAGCAATGGCGCAATTGATTTATTGGGAGATCAATTCGCACAGAGCAGGGAAGGGTCTTCGCTTATTTTTTGCACGGCCGAGAAGCAGGAAAAGGCTAGTGTACGCGGGATTCTACATGTAAGTCTGTCCTGTTCAGCTATATTATTATATCTGGATTCCACTCTGTTATTCCTGTTTTTGCAGCTGCGGAATAATTTCTTTCAATAAGGGCAGCACATTGTTCTTTAATACGGTTGTGGATTTTTTAAATATGACTGGTGGAGAATAGTATTCTTCTGCACTCCCGGTTCGAAAATGTTGTTTATTATTTTGTTTGTACTGTCAAGAGACATTTTGTTGTGTAACGGAATCGATCTGTTAACCGGTTGGAAATAGTTGTAGCTTCGGCTGTCAAATTTTTCTTATATATTAGAACCAGGATTTTCTTTCTGAAGGCCTAGCTTTGAGCTGGAATTCTCAGACGAACTTGATTATTCCTTTTTCACCAAAACATGGAAGTAATGGCTCTGGAATTTGTCGATGGAACCAGAAATTTAAAGAATCAGTCTGTAGTTTTGCATTTTGAAGTATTCCATCTGTTGTTCAAGAATAATCTATATGTTCCATTTCGAGGTGATCTTTCAGTTGTTCTTTATTTTGAGCCAAAGTTTTGATTCAAAATTTCGAGAAAAGATCTATCTGCAACTTGAATTTAAGCAGAATACTCGAATAGTTGGGTTTGAATAAAAGGAGCAACCTGGAACTTGTATTTGAGCAAAACGAACACATAGCTTGGTCTAAAATAAGCATTTGAAGGCAGTTTTTTTGAAAGATAGAATGTGCATTTTTCTACTAAGATAATTTTTCAAGGATGTGAAATTGAATCTAGCAGAATTAGCCAATATTTGACAATGCCAATGTTGATCTCTCAGGCTAGTTTATTTATCCATTAACGTAAAAAATTATGAAGAGACGACACGCACATGGAGTGGAGGATAGCTATACAAAATAATATATAAAATATTCAGAGGTTTCTTTTAGAAGCTAAATTTTTTCTTGAAGAGAACACAATGTTTTCATTTAGTATTAGCAGATAGCAACTGTTCATGAGGATCTTCATTTATCTCAGTATAAGTCGATAACAGTTATGGAGGAGGAAAAAAATCGAAGTGATTTACTCGGAAATGTAGTATGGCCTCCTTCCTTGCGGGTCAGTAGTAGTTTGAAGGCCACGTTGTCAGGCAGGTTGACTCCTCGTAGTTCTCCTTCTTTTCAGAAGTCTCAATGCAGCAGGACTCCAAGAAAAGATGTGAGGTTTTATGCAAGTCCTCTTCTATGGATTCGAGGCCGACACTTGCTGTCATGGTTGGTCATAATTGGGTTATGGAGCTACCTGTGGTTTCATATTCAATCGAAATGGGCTCACAGTGGAGATAGAGAAGGGTTTAGCGAATTTGAGTCTCGAGTTGATGTTGATCAGGATTTGGGAAGCCATCTTTTGGTTAAAGATCACGTCGTTTTCGATGGAGTAAAGAAAACGGAACCTCATAATGTGTAGTCATTGAGGTTTAATTCCAGCCATTCAGAAAACAAGGAAAGAAGAAATACAGATGGTGAATTGCTTTCTACAATTAAAAATCCTGAGCTAGAACATAAATCTCAATTAAGTTTGGAAAAATGGTTGTGGAAGGGTAATCTGGGATTCATACACGATTAAGTAGAAAGTCAAATGCAGAAAAAGAGCAGTGAAGCCTTTCAAAAGACCACTGGAGTGAAATTTCAAGGAGCAGTTATAATTCATCTAATTCATCCGCAGATCAGGACAGTTTAATACATATTGCAGAATCCCTTCCAAATCATACTTTCCACGAAAATGTTGGGATAGGTAGCAAAGGTGGAATGATGGTCAAAGGAAATAATACAATGTCGAAGAATACCATAATCGAAACAGGAGGAACAAATTCTAGAGTCGCAAGAAATACTTCCTTTGGTCTCCTAGTTGGACCTTTTGATAAAATTGAAGACAAAGTTTTGGGATGGAATTCTAAAAAAAGGTGTGGTACATGCAACAAAAGAGGCTTATTTGCACATGCTATGAGAGGAAGTTCATTCATTGTGGTACTTCATGAGTTGTCCATGACTAGTGCTCCCCTTGCCATGATGGAACTTGCAGCTGAAATTTTGAGCTGTGGAGGAAGAGTCACTGCTATAGCATTGAGTAAGAAGGGTTGCCTTATGGCGGAACTTGTCAGGCAAGGTATAAAGGTGTTGAAGGACAAAGCGTTTCCTAGTTACAGAGTAGCTATGAAGACCGATATTGTCATCAGTGCCTCTGTTGTTTCTGCATCATGGATTGGTATGAAATGCTTACTCCATAGTTTATATCATTTTGTTTCTAGTATGTCTCATTTGTAATGTCATATTTAGCATGGTTTCGAATATTATATTTTGACTTTCTAATCGCAATATACAATTATGGTTTTCAACGTAGTTTCATTCTATATATGTATATTATTCTTTATAAAATATAATAATAATATCATGGTTTCTAATGGAATTAACTTTTTAATAGCAATATATCAACATGTTTTCTAATATTATGTTTTGACTTTCTAAATGCAATATACAATTACGGTTTTCAATGAAATATATTGGTAGGGGATAGTCATGGTGGTTATTGCCTTGGTCACTAGCAAACTTCGTATATGCTAGGCCATTTATAAAGGTTTCTTGATTTTGGGTAATTAACTTAACCTCTTGATTTTGGGTAATTAAATTACTCTAAAATGAAATAATACATTCAATGTGTTCCTTGTAATATAGATATAAACAAAACATCTAAAGAAAAGTAATTGCACTATGATGCAGTCCAAGACATTCAATGTGTTCCTTGTAATATAGATATAAACAAAACATCTAAAGAAAAGTAATTGCACAATGATCTAGTCCAAGAAAACAAGGTTTTCCACAAACCAATTAACTCTTATAGAAAAATTCAACAATTTCAATTTAATAATCCTATCGGCCTCTCTTTGTACCTTTTGGGACAATTGCTAGTTATATATATCTCAAGAATACGTGAGTTTTGTGATGTGTAGGAAATATGTGATGAATTAATATCTCCTCCACCATATTAAGGAGATAATTATGCAAGCCTATTCGTAAGGAGACAATCATGGAAGATTTGGTTAGCATATCTTATCCAAGATATGTGAGAGATTTGTGGAGGATTCAAAGGGATCATATTTTGTAATAATGGGAAAGTAGTTGAAAATGCTTGAGAGATTTGTGGGATCATATCTTGTAATAATGGGAAATTAGTTGAGAGTGCTTGAGAGAATATTGGATATGTAATTATGAGATGGTTATCTTCCTCATGTATATAAGAGAGTGCTTTCTCTTCATTTTGATAATAATGAATAATGGAAAGGAATTCTTAGTTTTTCATCTTTTATTGTTATGCTTTCATGATTTGTAATTTGATTCTTGTAATATAATTTGAGATAATTTTATTGTTGTGAGATCACATATGTTGTTTTTCATTCAATTCTTCACATGTTGTATTGCTTTCCCCTTATGCAATTTCCTACTTTCCTAGTTAGTGTTTCAATGCCTTCCTAGATTAATTTGATTTCAGTAATTTAGATTAAATTAGTTCCACTTCGGTCCTGCATATATAGTGCATGTGCCTCGTAAGTCTATGAACCTAAGATTGACAAATTAAATAGTTGGGCAAGTACTACAACAGAATTAAACGATAATATTTTCACCCAACATTTTGGCGCCATTGTCGGGGAGGCACGATGGATTGAAGTTTAGTTTGATTTTTCATGCAAGTGTGTTTAGACATGTTCCTAACTCCGAGGTGTTAAGGCGGTAAGACGTGGGGAACAGCCTACACATCGCATTCTAGATACCGTAACGGGCTCGACCTCTTATGGATCAGGGCATGTAGGGTGTGTTTACATTTATGCAAGTGTGAATTTCAATTTCTGCAAGTGTGTTTGATTTTTGCAACTGTGAAGAGTGTTTAATGAATTCATGGTTCATGGTTGTAGTTGAAGAATTCGATTACTCAATTAATGAGCAGTCCTTGTAAGAGGGTTTAATTGAGTATTGAATTCAAGATTATTTCTGTGGTCCTTTTGTTTTTAATTCAATTGTTAGTGTGCTGATTTGGAAGAGTTTTTGTGAACTAAAACCTTGTAAAAGGATTAAAAACTCAGACAATTATTAGCACTTTGTTTTTAGAATCTCTTTCAACATGGTTTTATAATGAGTGTCATCTTGGAACTACTCACTCAGATCCTTGCAGAAGTCGGAATCTCCTCTTCCCTGGAAAAGGAGATCTTGACAAGAATTGAAAGTTCAACTACTCCCCAAGAAATAAACAAAGATTCAACATATGAAGAATCCTGCGTATCTGATGGCGAACAATCATTCGAATAGGAGATCGAGGAAGAAGAACAACACGGAGAAGAAGAACAAGAGTTACAACATGATCTAAGTGAGAGAAACTATGCCTATCAAAGCTTTATCGAACAATGATTCCAGGTAAGTACTAGATTAGATTCATCTTTTTATTTTTTAGTTGATTTGCAGTTACCACAACTAGACTCATTCACTCTTGAATATTTTCATCCATAATTTAAAAAATTGCTTCTGGATATATTGTTGTTACTGCTACGTGAATGGCTTCATTGGAAGTTTAATTACACGTAACTATTTTTTTTTTTCTAATTAGTATAGAGTAGGTAGGCTTTTATTTCTAGTTTTTTCTTTCATTCTCAGTTTTGCTTAGAATAAGTATTCTCTCCTCCGCGCTTAGTGCGATCGCAAGGATCAGAAAATAGGGATGATTTAGACTAATTTCAGGAAAAAATAAATGTTTTGCAATATGCTTCATCAAAAACATCTTTCAATATGCAAATCATTATGTCCATTTGTTAAAAAAAAATAAAAAAAAATCAAATAAAATAAAATCAAAATAAAATTAAGAGGAAGTTTAGTTTCTTTCTAAGCTTTAGTTTTCATTGACTAAAAAAAAAAAAAAAAAACTAACCATTTTTGTTTTTGTAAAGATAGGGTTAATTTCATTTTTTTTTCGACTTTAAAAAAATAATAAAGAAATAAATAAAATTAAAATAAAAAATAAAACAACCAACCAGCGCACTCACAAAAATAAATAAATAAATAAACATAAAAAAATAAAATTTCAACACATCGCCGAGAGGAGAAAAAAACGCATTGCATATTGCAGGCCCGAGACTGTAGATTGACCTTGGCACACCCAGTAATGCTAAAATAAATAAATCAACACTGATTTTCTTGGGTTGATTTTCTTTGCAGCGTTATCCAGCTCGAATTGCTATTTTTGTCATCGATAATTTCAAAATGCCCACAGGAGGAGATAACAATTTGATTTTGCAGTTATTAATCCAAGGATGGAGGCAACAGTTTAGCCAGATTTCAGCAACTAACTCCCGATTTCTCTACATGCACAGATGTGATACATAATTTTGTGTCCAGATTCCCTTTATCGTTAACGGAGATGATGCATCACCACTTTAGTTGCCGTCGTAGCCAGCGCTGCATGGAGGGATTCAATGTTTTTGTATTCAATATTGATAATGACATCTATACGATGGGAATCATTCTAATGAGGCCCTCACACTTAATCCACCAACTTGAGGATAACTGGAGTCCCAAACGATTACATGCGGCACACACCATTTGTGGTTGCACTTCAGCTTCAGGTCCAGCCAACACTGGTATTTACTCGGAAATATTTTGGTGAATGATGAGTCTAGGTCCATAAATGAGTTGCGAGAAGCAAGTGATGATTTTTGGAAGAAAGTCTCAGTGATTGGAGATGGAAGGCATCTGTATCAAACATAAAACAGGTCCACCTCTACTACCTTTTCAACAAGCGCTTCAACGCATTGATAATAACGATAATTTTGTTTCGGGCGATGCATTTGAGGTTGCATCGTATAATTAGAGCAAGTGCCTTTTTCCTGGGCTGAGGCTGTGTCGATCCCAGAAGAATCATGATTTTATCGGTCTCTTCTTTCAACCCAAGATGTTGCTACATGTTTTATATGCATGGCCTGCCACGCCTACTATCGCTCCGAGAGAGATTATCAAAATTTTGCAATTAATATTTCCTAGAATGCGTTCTTTCTCACTCCTTGGGCAATCAACAAGATCTAATATAACCCATGGTATGGGCATTCTGTCCATAGAGAGAGAACCAATTGGCAGATATATGAAAAACTCAGTCCAGAGCCCTGAATGTATTATGCTGAGCCATGAGTTACATTTTATTTTGATATATGTCATTTTATAACATTTTTCTTTCAGGATTTTCACTGACACCAACCACTCAGAGGAGATGTTTGACTCGCAAAGGATTTTGCATCAAAATGAAACTAGAAATTGGCCCACGAACTTTATGTCGATTCTTATGCTTATGTTGGATTTTATGTCGACAATTGATTTTTTCTCATGCTCACTATCTCTTTTACACACTGCTTCATTACACTATTGTTCATGATGCCAGGACCGTCTGCTCTACAATTGAATGCTTTGAATATTCCACTATATCTGATGATGTACAGGTCCAATCTTGCAGAGAGAACTTTAGTGACATGAATCAGCAAGAAACTGAAGATTTGCTAGCACCGGCAACGATTACCAGACTGTTTATAAGGCCGGCAATGATTACCACTCAGAATCTGCCTCTAACTTTGGCAATAATTACCAGTGGTTATGGCGGTGGTTATAATTATCAGCAAAACCAATCCGGTGATTATGAGATATTTCAAAAGGTGGAGAACCACGAAAAGCGCATGGAGCATCTTGGGGAGGCTGGAGCCATGGCAACCGGAGCCTTCGCATTGTATGAAAAGCATGAGGTAAAGGCGGATCCTGAGTATGCGAGGAGGCACAAGTTAGAGGAAGAGGCCGCTACGGCGGGCACTGTGGCCAACGGGGGGTTTGCGTTGTACGAGCACCATCACCACCGCCACTTCTTCTAAACATGTGAATTGGTAACTGCCATGTTCTCTCAGTCTGCTGGACTCTCAGAAGTTTCAGGTGTAAGTAATGGCAATTTGCTTCTTTATTTCTTAAAAAAAAAAAAAAAAAAAAAAAAAAAAAAAAAAAAAAAAAAATTGCCGTCATTCATTCATAAACTAACTACTTGTTACCTAACAAATACAAAAGCCATTTCAAATGCTTTAAATCACTTTTCCTACAAACCAATAAAAACATTTTGAAAAAGTCTTGCACAATCAATGAGTACATTGCATGGGGACATGCAATATTTCTAGTTGGGGGGAAATCAAAGTATGTTGGAATTTATCATTTATTTTTGTGGGCAAGAGTTAGGATGCATATACTAACAAGTGAAATGAGATTGGTGTTATGTGTAGGTCAACGAGAAGCTTATGCAGAAATCTCAACATTACAATGCGACACCCTTTTCATCCACAATTAGTGTAACTTAGAAAAATAATTAAAAAAAATGGACATTTCATAAATTCTTGAAAATGAGCTAATTTATTTTTGAGTCACTTCATACAGGAATGATCGATGGAGATGGCACACAAAGGTGACAATTTTTATGTAGGAATGGTGGTAAGTTTTTCAGAGTGAAGACAATCTAATGCAAAAGTGATTTTTCAAAATCACAATGAAACATGCATCATTGGACGCTTGAAGGAAATAATTCTTCACTGCACATATCATGACATTTTCCACTACGCAAAGATCCTTTTGGATCATGACTACTCACGCCTAGACCATCCTTATGTTGCAGCCATCTTCCATTACCTTATCTTTCATGACTTCATGCACGCCTATTTTTCTGAATCACATACATTCCTTTATCCTTTTCAGTTTATTTTTGCCTTCTAGTTTTCCTTTTGAATAAAACTCATTCCCTTTCCATGATTACATTGCCTTGTTTTACTCGCCATGCTGATCCACACTGCTTGTTCGTGAGTTATTTCCATTTATAGTCCTACCAAATCTTTTTGTACAAACTCGCATTGACTGATGTGGGATTCCTTAAGGCCCACCTTTCAACAAGTCTTGCCCCATCGACATCAACACCTTATATGGGAAATAGACTAGAGTTCCTTTTGAGTACCTAGAGGCTTGCATGCCTTAATGGCAAGTTCTCTCGCTGATGATCATGGGAATGCATCAATGTCCCTTGATCTTCAGATCTTGCAAATGGCTTGGAGTCAACCCCTTTATTCGCATTTCGCAAGATGTACTCGGGTACCTTGGCACTCAGTGACATCAATGGTGAGTTGCCTCGCATTGGTTAACGACATGCATCAATGGCCGGTAATCCAATGATTTATTTTCATGCTCGACATCAACACATTCTTTCGCATGATTAGAATTGTACTAAGAAGTTTAGTAGCAGGTGAAGACTATACACTTTTTCACGACTCCCTCAGCAGTTACAGCAACATGAATTTTGATCTATGAGAGTACCACAGTTCCACTTTCAGCGTTTATCTTTTCCATGATTCAGCATCAGCAATTCAGATTCCTTCATTTCCCAGGATCCAGTTACAACAACATCAGTCACATTTTCTTGATCCAACAGCAGTAGTAGTTACAATTGCATAGTTCATCATTCTTGGGTAAGTAGAGGTATGTTGTTTTCTAATCTTTAATCATGCAATTCCTTATATGCTAACTTGAATATTTTGGAAAATTCCCTCACCATGCTACATTTCATTTCATGAGCCATGTCAAGTTGCATGAGGACATGCAACCAATTCAGTTGGTGGGGGAAGAACTATATTCACTACATATTCACTACCATGATTCCATTTCTTCACCACTATCACTCCATTTTTCTCATTTACCATTCACCAACATTTATTTTCGAATGATACTTTGTTGCACTTTGCTTCAT
>APFE030903997.1:59120-75778 GCA_000404065.3 Pinus taeda | reverse complement strand
GCAGGGAAACCCTAGAATCCAAGGCTCTCATACCAAATGTTATGAAACTAGCTCAAGAAAATATAGAAAAGATAGATCAATGCCTTAGAATTCAGCCTCTTCGAGGGGGAAACCTCCTTTACATTACATAAATGAACAATTCTTCGATGATTCAAATGACAAAACCTCCTTTCTATATATAAGAGTCTAAGGAGTCACAATATAATCTAGCGACCTAACAATAATAATATAAAGCCACAAAAATAAAAATAGAGGGATTCTATGGGGCACAATAATAACAATATGGGGGCAATAGGGGCATAACAATATTAATAAGGGGTATAACTACAATAGTAATGGGGTAATCACTAGTATTATAGGGACCCAACAACGGTAGTCTTTCAACCACTTATAGGTAGGTACAATACCACCACCCGATTTCTTTTCAACAATACTTTTAAGTGTGGACTACGCCTAACATCCAATACTTAGAATATTTTCACTTCACTAAGCATTCATCAGTTATAATAAACAGTGGAAACATTCATTTCAAATTATTTACATATACATGTACACTTAGTCCTTTTAAAGGGAGGGGAAACTCCCTGATAAGAGCTTGCCGATAATAATATAAAAGTATATTTTTACAAGTTCATATACAATCAACCTCTCTAGGGGAATCCGAAAATAAATTTGGCTAAAACAATGGCAAATTGTTATTTCAGAAATTCACCTTGAACCACCAATCAGCTCACCCACACTATTGTGCAGTCTTGCCCTAGGGCGGTCCACCCTGTTGTGCGGCCTTGCCCACCATTCAACACCTTGCTGTGTTTCCTTCTCACTCTCATCATTTATCTCCACCATTCCACGAGCTCGTGTTGCCTGGCACTATCGTTTACCTGGTCACGAGTTGTGCCACCCGATGCCATGCCCAACTCTCCACCTGGTCGTGGGTTGTGTCACCCATTGTCATGCCCAACTCTCCATGCTGTCGCACTTTCCCATTCTTTGTTTCTCCCAGCTCGTGGTTGTGCAGCCTTTCCCCGAGCTCGGGTCACCCGCATAGCTCATCGTATTATCGTGCTCTTGCACCCCGATTCTCTGTGCTTGCTCTTCGATCATTCACCAAAATCTCGACTCGCCAACTTGGCCACTCACTCGTCCACCTGTCTGTCAACTTTCCAATCCAATCGTCCACCCAGCTCGCCTCCACCGAGTTCACCCACCTGTAACCACCCATGGGCAGACCCACCTTGCGGTTACTCGACCTGTGGCTCACTCGGCTACTGGACCTGCGGCTCACTCGACTACTCAACTTATCGCTCGCTCGCCCTACGTCCCATGGTTCTATTCACCTTCACCCTCGCCTTGGTACTTAGGCCTCGCACCTTGGCTCCTTCATATGGCCACCCACTTCGCCCTTCCAAGTTAGACTTGTGTTTTATTGTTGTGAGTTGTTGTCTTCTCCACCATGTGTCCTCCTCTACTTATACCATCTGCCATGGCTACAACATGGGTTGGCCTGCCCAGGTCGACCTCTCAATTCAGTCGTCCATGCCCCTACTAAAGGTTGGCTCGCCCATCTCATCGCCCCACCAGGTCCACCTACCCGACCGCACTCCGTATAAGGTCACGTCTCCATGATTCTAAAACCTTAGCCAAATTGTCATCTTTGTTAGCTCATTGCACGCCAACTCATTCGAACATTGTAACTTTCATCGCAACTGACTCACTGCTCTCCAACTTGTCGCACCGACTCGTCGCATGCCAGCTCATCAGTTTTAACCAAGGGTGTGTCACCCTAACTCATCACACATCGCACGCACAACTCATGGGTGTGACATACTCCCCCACTCTAAATGGTTTTCGACAACACCATCCTAGCAACCACCATCATTAAGACTGTAATTCCACACAAATGTGTGTATGGGTAATCCATATGTGTCCACCTCTTGACCTACCTCATGCCATAGATATGCCAAACTCTGCAAGAAATCATGTGTTAGTACCCTTTATGTCAGTGATTAGTTGGGTAACTAATCCAACCATACATCTCCTCCATAATAACTCATGCCCCTACATCATCATGACTCATCACTACACACTACTTGCCAATATGTGTCATCTCACCCCAGATGTCTGCTCAAAATGTTGGAGACTCATTGCCATGAGCAGCTAACAATGAGCCTCATCTCCATGATAATCTAAGAAGATAGGGAAGAAGTGGAGCTTGAAGGCTCTCCCTCTTCCTCACTTATCAACTCAATCCATCTATTAAGATCCTCCACATCTAACCTCTAGAAGTATGCTTCCCGACCCTCCATCTGAACATTCGGTCTAACATCCTCATCCTTCTCCACTACCTCTAGTCTACTTGATAGATCCAATATACTATCAAACAATGTTTGAATTGCCTTTGATTCTTCCATATGCCTTACCTCCATAGAAGACAACTTCTTATAGACCTCTTCATCTCACATGACATTGTCCACATTCATCACAATAAATTTACACTCGGCCTTCATAACCCCCATAGTTAGCACACCAATAGGTACATCCTCTCACCCGTCGTAAATGCACAACTTCCTCAAATGTGGAACTATCATAGCTTCAAATTGCTTCATAAATTCCATGCCCAACACAACTTCGTAGTCATCTATCCACACCAATATGAAATTGAACTTCCTTATCCATTCACCTAGTGTCACATCGACTCTCTTAGCCACACCAATCACATAATCAGGAGGAGAGTTCACTGCTTTGATTTGTGCCTGAACAGGTACAAAATTCAGTCCAATCTTCCTCGTAGTATCCTCACTCATGAAGTTGTAACTTGCACCACTATCCACCATAGTGATTACGGTGCTATACCCAATCTTCATCTCAACATGCTCAAACTTGTTTCTTTTAGGATATCTTCATGAGATCACTTCCATAGCCATTGCGGCTCCTAGAATTTTCATAACCCCAATGAAATTTTCCTCTTTCTTCTTCACATTAGATTGTTCTTTTGTAGCCACTTTCAGTCTTGAAGGATAATTCTTCACCATATGTGGTTCTTCACATATACAACACTTCAATGGCTTCTTCGTCTTCGTCTTGTCATATGATATAGAAGGCTATTCTTTAGTAGACTTCTCTTTCGGTTTGTCAGTCTTTTTCTTCTTTCCTTTGGTTCCTTCGTCATAATGTTCCACCAAGGGATCAACAGTTGCAAATGATTCTTCAAGTGTTTTAATATTTTCCCTCTTCACCTCATTATGTTCCCAAGGCTTTAACCCTATAATGAAATGGAATACCTTGTCCCTTCCTACCATTTTAGGGAAGTTCCAAAAATGCACTTGAGAATTCCCGCTAATAAGCTTGTAGGCTCCATATTTACTTTATATACTTTATCTTCATCCTTGCATCCCACGTTTTGTCTTGTGGAATAAAATGAGTTTGCAAAGCCTTATTCATATAATCCCAGGAAGTGATCCCCATAGCATTGCCATTGGCAATTTGGTTCATCTTCCTTCACCACCACATCTTAGAATCCTTCGTCCAAAACTGAGCAACTACTTTGACTTCAGCCTCCTCATTAGACATCCCCAAACATTCCAAGTATTGCTCCATATCCCATAGAAAGTTACCAAGAGTTTTTGCACTCCTTGTCTTATCATAAGAATCAGGTTCCTTGACTTTCACATGAGCAACTCCTCCACCAGAGTTTTTCCCAATAACTTTCTTGAAAACCGCTATCTCATTCTGTGCATCTCCAAGATCATTCTGCGACTTCAAGATTTATGCCAAACCCTGGTCCTTTGCATCTCCAATCTCTTTGACTTGCTTCTCTGTTTGTATATATAGCCATTCTGTATACTTGTATTAGGCCTTGAGGAATTCAAATTCTTCTTTCAACTTCGATTAGCCATCTCGAAATTAAACATTCTCGGCCTTCATAGAATTTACTTCAAAATCTAGCTCCTCCATTTGATCCAACACTTTATCCATGAAAGTAATCTCGACATCCATGCTAGACTCGCTCGTCATGACTTGAGTTTCCACAGCCTTTGTAGTCTAGTATAGACCATAAACCGATCAAAAGCCTCTGTCGTTACTTGTTTTAAGTGTAGAGGTACACCTCTCTACTTCTACAATCTCAATTGACTAAATTAGGCCTCTGATACCACTTGTCATGCCCCTATCCTGGCAGTAGTCTTTCAACCACTCATAGGCAGTTGCGGAACCACCACCCGATTTCTTTTCACCAATACTTCGAAGTGTGGACTACACCTAACATCCAATACTTAGAATGTTTTGACTTCACTAAGCATTCATCAGTTATAATAGACAATGGAAACATTCATTTTAACTTCATTCACATATACAAGTATAGAAGTACACTTAGTATTTTTAAGGGAGGGGCAAATCCTTGATAAGATCTTTCCCACAATAATATAACAATATAGTTTTACAAGTTTATATACAATCAGCCTCTCCAGGTCAACCCCAAAATATCTTTGGCTAAACAATGCCAAACTATTATTTTAGAAATTCACCTTGAACTGCCATTCAGCTCGCCTGCACTATCGTGCAACATTTCCCTGGGGTGGTCCTCCTTGTCGTGCATCCTTGCACACCGTTCAGCACCTTGTCGTGTCACTCACTTTCTCTTACTGTGTAGCTCCACTATTCCACAAGCTCATGTAGCCCCACGCTATTGTCTACCTAGTTGCGAGTTTTGTCACCTGATGCCCATGCCCAACTCTCCACTCGGTCACACTCGCCCATTCTTTGTTTCTCCTAGCTCGTGGTTGTGCAGCCTTGCCCTGAGCTCGGGTCACCTGCCCAGCTCATCACACTATCATTTAGGAACACCGCTTCTCTCGATGCTCACCCTTCTACCGTTCACCAAACTCCCAACTCGCCGACTCACCCACTCGCCTGACTCACTTACCCACTCACCGGTCTGCCCGTCTGTCAACTTGCCAAACCAGCCGCCCGCCCAGATCGCCTCCGCCTGGTTCATGCACCTATAACCACCCGCGAGAAGACCCACCTTGAGGTTACTTGACCAACGGCTCACTCGGTTACCTAACCTATGGCTCGCTCGCCCTGTGTCTTACAGTTTTTTTCACCTTCTCCCTCGCCTTGGTACTTCATCCTTGCATTGCCTGCACCTCGACTCCTTTGTATGGAGACCCACTTCGCACTTCCAAGTTAGGTTTGTGTTTGCTTGTTGTGAGTTGTTGTCTTCTCTGCCATGTGTCCTCCTCTACTTATACCATCTGCCATGGCTACAATGTGGGTCGGCCTGCCCAAGCCGACCTCTCAATTCAGTTGTCCATGCCCCTACTTAAGGTCAGCTCACCCATCTCGTCACACCATTGGGTCCACCTACCTGACTGCACTCCATATAAGGTCACCTCTACACGAGTCTTCACACTTAGACAAATTTTCATCTTCATTAGCTCGTCACACACCAACTCATCCGAACCACAACTTTCATCGCAACTGATGCACCACTCTCCAACTCGTCACCCACCGAATCATCGCATCCTAGCTCGTCACATTTAACCGAGGGCGCGTTCCCCCAACTCATCACACATCACACGCATGACTCATGGGCATGACATACTCCGCCACTCTAAATGGATTTCGTCCTTGACAACACCATCCCGACAACCACCATCACCAAGACTATATGTCCACACAAATGTGTGTGTGGGTAATCTAGATATGTCCACCTCTTGACCTACCTCATGCCATAGATATGCCAAACTCTAAAAGAAATCATGTGTTGGTACCGCTAATTTCAGTGACTAGTTGGGTATCTAATCCAACTATACAACGCCTCCATAGCAATGCATGCCCCTACATCATTATGACTCATCACTACACACTGCCTACCAATATGTGTCATCTCACCCCAAATGTCTCCTCAAAATGTTGGAGACTCACTGCTATGAGCAATTAACAATGAGCCTCATCTCCATGATAATCTAAGAAGATAGGGAGGAAGTGGAGCCTGAAGGCTCTCCCTCTTCTTCATTAATCAACTCAATCCATCTATCAAGATCCTCCACTTATAACCTCTGCAAGTATGCTTCCCGATCCTCCATTTGAATATCTGGTCTAACATCCTCATCCTTCTCCATTACCTTTAGTCTACTTAATAGATCCAAGATACTATCAGACAATGTCTGAATCACCTGTGATTTTTCCATAAGATTTTCCTCCGTAGAAGACAACCTCTTATAAACCTCTTCATCTTGCTTGAAATCCTCCACATTCATCGTTGTCAATTTACACTCAGCCTTCGTAACCCCCATGGTTGGCACACCAATAGGTACATCCTCTCAACCGTTGTAAATGTACAAATTCCTCATATGTGGAACTATCATAGCTTCAAATTGCTTCATAAATTCCATGCCCAGCACAACTTCGTAGTCATCTATCCACACCACTGTGAAATCGACCTTCCTTATCCATTCACTTAGTGTCACATTGACTCTCTCAGTTACACCAATCACGGAATCAGGAGGAGAGTTCACTGCCTTCATTTGTGCCTGAATAGGTACAAACTTCAGTCCAATCTACCTCATAGTATCCTCACTCATGAAGTTGTGAGTTGCACCACTATCCACCATAGCGAGTACAGTGCTATTCCCAATCTTCATCTCAACATACTCAAACTTGTTTCCTTCAGGATCTCTTCATGATATCGCTTCCATAACCAATGGAAATATTAGAATCTACATAACCCCAATGAAAATTTCCTCTTTCTTATTCAAATTAGATTGTGCTATTGCAACCACTTTCAGCCTTGAAGGATAATTCTTCACTGTATGTGGTTCTTCACATGTCCAACACTTCAATGGCTTCTTCATCTTCATCTTGTCATACGATCTCGAAGGTTGTTCTTTTGTAGACTTCTCTTTCGGTTTGTCAGTCTTTTTCTTATTCTCTTCTGTTCCTTTATCATAATTTTCTACCAAGCAATCAACAACTAGATTTAATGCTTCTTCAAGTGTTTTAATAGTTTCCCTCTTCACCTCATTGTGTTCCCAAGGATTTAACACTATAATGAACTTGAATACCTTGTCCCTTTCCACCATTTCAGGAAGTTCCAAAACTACACTTGAGAATTCCCGCTGATAAGCTTATAGGCTCCCTATCTACTTTATATAATTTATCTTCATCCTTGCATCCCATGTTTTTTCTTGTGAACTAAAATGAGTTCGCAAAGCATTCTTCATGTCATCCCATGAAGTCATCTCCATAGAATTTCCATTGGCAATTTGGTCAATCTTTCTTCGCCACCACATATTAGCATCCTTCGTCAAGAACTGAGAAACTACTTAGACTTTGGCCTCCTCATTAGATATCCCCAAATATTCCAAGTATTTCTCCATGCCCCATAGAAAGTTACCAAGATTTTTTGCACTCCTCGTCCCATCATAAGAATCAGGTTCCTTGACTTTCACATGAGCAACTCATCCACCAGAGTTCTGCCCAATAACTTTCTTCAAAACTGCTATCTCATTCCGAGCATCTCTAAGATCATTTTTCAACTTCAAGATTTCTTCCAAACCTTGGTCCCTTGCATCTCTAATCTCTTTGAATTCATTCTCTGTTTGTGTATACAACCATTTCGTATACTCGTATTGGACCTTGAGGTCTTCAAATTCTTCTTTCAACTTCGAGTAGCCATCCTGAAATTCATCATTCTCGACCTTCGTAGAATTTACTTCAAAACCTAGCTCCTGCATTCGATCCAACACTTTATCCATGAAAGCAATCTCAACATCCCTACTAGACTCACTCGTCATGACTTGAGCTTCCCCTGCCTTTTCTTCCATTCACTTCTTTTGTAGTCTAGTATAGATCATAAACCAATCAAAAGCCTCCATTGTTACTTGCCTGAAGTGTAGAGGTACACCTCTCTACTTTTGCAATCTCATTCTACTCAATCAGGCCTCTGATACCACTTGTCATGCCCCTATTCTAGCAGTAGTCTTTCAACCTCTCATAGGAAGTTGCGGCACCACCACTCGATTTCTTTTCACCAATACTTTGAAGTGTGGACTATGCCTAACATCCAATACTTAGAATGTTTTCTTCACTAAGCATTCATCAATTATAATACATAGTGGATACATTCAATTTAACTTCATTCACATATACAAGTATACAAGTACACTTATTGTTTTCAAAGGGAGGGGCAAATCCCTAATAAGAGCTTGCCCATAATAATATAACAATATATTTTTACAAGTTCATATGCAATCAACCTCTCGAAGGAAACCCCAAAATATATTTGGCCAAATAATGCCAAACTACTATTTCAGAAATTCACTTTGAACCACCATTCAGCTCGCCCACACTATTGTGCAACCTTGCCCCGGAGTGGTCCGCCCTGTCGTGTGGCCTTGCCCACCATTCAGCACGTTGTTGTGTTGCCTTCTCGCTCTCACTTTGCAGCTCCACTATTCCACGAGTTCCTGTCGCCTAACCTCTCTCACCATGTAGCTCCATTGTTCCATAAGCTCGTGTCACCTAGCACTATCCTCTACCTAGTCACGGGTTATGTTGCCCGACACTTGTGTCCAACTCTCTACCTAGTCACACTTGCCCGTTCTTTATTTCTCCTGGCTCGCGGTCGTGTAGCCTTGCCCCAAGCTTAGGTCACCTACCCAACTCGTCACACTATCATTTGGTCACACCCATACTCTCCGCACTCACCCTTCGATCGTTCACCAAACTCCCAACTCGCTGACTCACATGCTCGCCCGACTCGCCTACCCACTCACCCAGTCCACCCATCCTTTGACTTGCCAAACCAAACACTCGTCCAACTTTCCTCCACCCAGTTCACCCACGTGTAACGACCCACAGGAAGACCCACCCTAGGTTACAAGACCTGCGACTCACTCGACTACCCGATCTGTGGCTCTCTCAACCTGCGTCCTGTGGTTTTGTTCACCTTCTCCCTCACCTTGGTACTTCACTCTCGCACTGGTTGCACCTCGGCTCCTTCGTATGGCTACCCACTTCGCACTTCCAAGGTAGACTTGTGTTTTCTTATTGTGAGTTGTTGTCTTATCCAATGTGCATCCTCCTCTACTTATACCATCTGCCATGGCTACAACGTGGGTTGGCCTGCCCAGGTCGACCTCTCATTTCTGTCATCCATGCCCCTACTTAAGGTCAGCTCGCCCATCTCGTTGCCCCACTGGATCCACCTACGTGACCACATTATGTATAAGGTCGCCTCTCCATGAGTCTTGACACTTAGCCAAATTTTAATCTTCGATGGCTCCTTCACACTAGCTCATCTGAATGTCACAACTTTCTTCACAATTGACTCGCCGCTCTCCAACTCATTTCACCGGCTCCTCACCCACCTACTTGTCACATGCCAGCTCATCACATTTAACCGAGGGTGCATTGCCCCAACTCGTCACACATCACACGCACGATTCATGGGCATGACATACTCCCCCACTTTAAATGGTTGTTGTCCTTGACAATACCATCCCTGCAACGACCATTGCCAAGACTGTAAGTCCACACAAATGTGTGTGTGGGTAATCTAGATGTGTCCACCTCTCCAGCTACCTGATGCCATAGATATGAAAAAATCTACAAGAAATCATGTTTTTGTACCACTAATGTCGGTGACTAGTTGGGTAGCTAATCGAACCGTACATCGCCTCCATAAGAACACATGCCTCTACATCATCATGACTCATCACTACACACTGCCTACCAATATGTGTCATCTCACCCCAGATGTCTTCTTGATCTAGATTTAAATAGGAATGCAACACATTACAGATATAAACCATACATATAGAGATGCAGCAGAAATAGTGCTTCATTTCATTACTGTAAAACACTGAAATATGCTTACAAACAGAAATGGAAATAAACTAGCTAGGGCGATGGTAGCTTATCTCTGAGAAGTGATGTAGTGGCTACATGCCTCTCAACTCTGTTACAATGAGGCTTGAAGGCCCCTTTATTGTTGACAAATAATAGAAAACCCTAAACATCCAAAAACCTAACCCTAGAAGATGAAACATCAAGTTGTGTGCCCCATTTGGGTAAATTGGTACATCAACTTCTCGGGGTTGTAACTTTGGCATATGATCTCCATTTGATGTACACAATATCTCATTAGAAATATCTATTTGAGAAATACAACTTTGGGAGAAGCAACATCGGTCCATGGACCCATGTTGCTCCTAGGTTTCCCAAAAAACGTCATTTAGGGCCTCAAAATGGTTCTGGAAGATTAGGACCCGAAAAACTGCTAAAAATAGTAAATCGTGCTACAATTAAGGAAACTAAAAAGATGAAAGAAACAATGGTGGGGATCCAAGTGGACTTGGCGGTGGCCACCAATATCCACCTGGATCATTCCTCCCCCCTTAGGAAGCAATGGTCTCCATTGCATTGAGTTCCTCCATGAGATGAGGAAACTTCTGCTGAACTTTGTCCCCGGTGAGCCACTTGCCCTGGTGAAGGAGTTGGCCTGCTTTGACAATTCGATATAGTTGGATATTCTACTAGTGAGTGTGCTTGATTTGTGCATCCAGGATCTGATTAGTTGCAGCTTGTTCCATGTAATCTGGATTTAACTATGTTGTTATGAGTTGTTTTGCAATGTCAGATGTGTCTAGTAATGGTGGAAGGTATGACCAAAGGTGGTCCAAATTGAACACTGGGTGCAGACCAAGGAATGGGGGAATGCTAAGCTCAAATGCATTGTCTCCCATAGCCTTGGTAATGGTGTAAGGACCATATCGGAGTGGTCCAAGTTTTCGATAGGCTCCGATAAGGCATTCCTTTTACAAATGCAAACAGAATTTGTCACCCACCTGAAACTTATGTGGCACCTAATGTTTATCATGTTGCTACTTGTACTTGGCATTTGATTTCCCTATAATTTCATGGACCTGCAGGCGAATATGTTGGATGTGCTCAATAAAGTTGTTTTCCTTATCTGTTTCGAACTAGACATGAGCCGAATCTGCGTGAGGTGCTGCAAATGGCATGGCCACATCAATGGGACATAATGGCTGGAATCCCAAGCCCACCTGAAAAGGGTTGTGGCCAGTCGAGTTGTGGAGATCCCGATCGTAGTTGTTCTAAACATAGGGGAGGCTCTCATCTCATGTGCATGGATTCTTTGAGTTGTACATGCGCAGAATGTGTACAATCATTTTGTTCACAACCTCTGTCTGGCCATCAATTTGAGGATGGAAGGCAGTGGAGTTAGTGAGTTTGGTATCCAGCATCAACCAGATACTGGACCAAAATAGGTTGAGGAACCTGCTGTCCTGATCTAAGACGATAGACTATGGGATCCCAAAGTGTACCCACACTCGTTCAAAGAAGAGTTTACCAATGGATTTTGTTGTGATATTCTTCTTGCAAGCAACCATAATGGCCATCTTTGAGAACCTATCGACGATCACAAAAACATAATCATTTCCATGCTTAGTAGAAGGAAGGCCTGACATGTAATCCATGGATATGGATTCCCAAGGTCGACTAGGGGTAGGCAGTGGTGTAAAGAGGCCTTGCTTCTTGATGGTCGGTTTGGCAATGGCGTAGGTAGTGCATGATCTGATGTACTTCCTAACATCATATTGAAGATTCGGCCAATAGAAATACTTCTGTGGTACTACCACCATTTTCTCTATTTCGAAATGCCCATGTTAAGTTTAGGTATGTTCTATGCTAAAGCAATTTATTTAAATTTTCACAATTAGCAATCACATCAACATTAAGATAAACTGTATATAGAACATAAATATAAAATGCAGAGGACAAGCCAAGACAAGAGGACACAAGATATGGCGTGAGCCAGGGACAAACCCCACAATGTGTGGGGAAACCCTTTGATCAAATCTTCTTTTATCTTCAAAGTTCAGCAGAGAAAGAGAGTACATTTACAACAAAAGTCAACACTTTGACTTATCTAGATCTAGCATAGATCATTTCGTATAATGATGAGATCAGTTGAAGACATTATGCTTCAATTGATTCTCAAGGTGACTCCTTCACCTATCATCGTGCTGCATCTCATCCATTTGCTACACCTTACTGTGTAGCACCATCATGCTGCTCATGATCACACTTATCATGATGCTGCCTATTGCATCATTCATCATAGTTACACCATTCTCATGATTACGTTTACTATGATGTTTTCCATGCTCCATGCATCATTGTGTTGCCCATGCACATGATCTTATTCATCATGATGCTCATGATATATGCATTATGCTGCTCATACTACCCATATGCATCATACTGCTCATACTGCCCATATGCATCATGCTGCTCATACTGCCCATATGCATCATGCTGCTCATACATATCATGTTGTCCATATCATGCTGTCAACATGCTTCCATTATTATAATGACAATATCATTGCTTTGGCCCAGGACATAAGATGCATTCTAGCTACATATATCTTTCTATCGTGACAACGTTGTTCTCATGACTGTGTTTGTATGCATGAGTTTCCATGATTGTGTGTGGAGTTCCTTTATCTACGCAGAAGGTATTTGTGACTGCATATATGGTCTACATATCTTCATGTACCTATGCATAGAATCCTCATCATGTATAGGTTTCCATCAATGTAAGAAGCCTATAAAACATGTATCTTCCCTTATGGCGGCTGGGTGATTTCATGAGTGTGGTTATGACTGTGTGGACAGTGTACATGAACAGAACTGTGTTCCTATGCCTGTGGCTTTATCTTTTCCACTTGGATGTGGCTATGATTGTCTAGTGTTTCAACTGCATGGTATATCTGCGTTGATCTGCGTATATCACCATGACTTGACTTCCCAAAGCATCATAATCTGTGTGGTATATTGCCGAGTGTATCATGATCTGCGTGGAGGTTTCATGACCCAACATTCTGCTTGCGAATTAGGTCTTTGATGATGTGTATATATATGTTGTTCCATATAACGTGGTTCTATATTCATATGATTGCGTATAACCATTCCTCATATGACTGTGTATAATGTGGTTCCATATTTCATATATATATGTGGTTCCATATAACATGAACAATGTTGGATATATAGCATCATGTCTTGTGTTTTCTTCATAACTATGCTTTATGTCCTACGATTACTTATATTCTTGCACTTTTATTCGTAGATGGATACATCTCCATTGCTTGTTGATTCATGACTTCATTCTCCAATAGGGCATCATAGATATTAGGGCACTCCTTTTAGATCTCTTCTCCATCAAACCCAAAACAAGATGAAGAGAGATCACGAGAGAGTGAGTGTGTCGAATGACTTAAAGTATTCTTCTATTTATACTAAAAATGTATAAGTGAATAGACATGAGGTTTGGGCTTCTAGAGCCTACATAAGAGTTGGTCGGCTTGATAATAATTACATAAAATAAATAAATGCATATCTCCATAAATACTTATCAGAATCGGATGATCTTTGGATCAATCCTACACCTCTCGACGAGAGGGATCCAATAAAAATATTAGCTGCCATAAATAAGCCGACCCACGTGTAGTTTGGCCCTAGTTTCCAATTTAACACTCCCTCTCAACTAGGGAGAACTCCATCCGCTAATCCATATGTCTGACTGTACCATCTCTGCCATTAGTGCCTTGCACTTCTCTGCCTAGCTCTACTGGCTCTACTTTTCTCTAATGGCTCTGCTCAGCTCTGCTGGCTCTGCTTTTCTCTGCTGGCTCTGCTCAGCTCTGTTGGCTCTGCTCTGCTCTATTGGCTCTGTTCTGCTCTGTTGGCTCTGCTAAGCTCTGTTGGCTCTACTCAACTTAGCTCTGCTAAACTATGAAGAAGAAGAATTGATCGAGAATGAGTCATATTATTCTCCACTGACCCGAAGTTAGTCTCAGAGTGCATACCACTAGTCCTAGACTAGTCTCAACCGACCTGAAGTCAGCTTCATAGTAAGTACCACTCCTACCACTGGTCCTAAACTAGTATCGCAGTCTCAGAGAGTGTACCACTGGTCTTAGACCAGTCTCAACCGACCCAAAGTCAGCGTCATAGTGTGTACCACTCTCATTGGTCCCAAACCAGTACTGCACTGACATGAAGTCAGTCTCAGAGTATGTACCACTAGTCCTACAACAGTCTCAATTGACCCGAAATCAGTGTCATAATAGGTACAACTCCTACCACTAGTCCCAGACCAGTATCACAGGCTCAGAGAGTGTACTACTAGTCCTAGACCAGTCTCAACCGACCTGAAGTTAGCATCATAGTATGTATGACTCTCACTGGTCCCAGACCAGTCCTGCACTGATACGAAGTTAGTCTTGGAGTATGTACCACTGATCCCAGACCAGTCTTAGCTGACCCAAAGTCAACGTCATAGTATGTACAACTCCTACCACCAGTCCCAGACCAGTATCATCGATCCCAGATCAATTGAGGTCATCCTAGCATAGGGAGCATAGTAGATACAACGATGCGTCCATTGGTACTACTATGCTCCCTAACTTCATTTCCCAAAGGTACTTCCTATGAGTCCCAAACTTCATGGGTAGGATGCCTCAATAGGAGAACTTAATCAATCCTGTCCTCACAGGAGAACACATCAATCCTGCTACAATCACCATGGAGAACACATCAATACAGGCCGCCATGGAGAACACATCAATCCAGGCCTCACAAGAGAACACATCAATCCTGCTACAATCACCATGGAGAACACATCAATCCAGGCCTCACAGGAGAACACATCAATCCTACTACAATCGCCATAGAGAACACATTAATCCAGGCCGCACAGGAGAACTAATCATCCTGCTACACAGGAGAGCGAATCATCCTGTTCCACAAGATAGCGAATCATTTTGTCCCATAAGAGAGAAAATCATCTTGTTCCAGTGCACCAGTAGGGGAGGGTGACTCACCCTGTGGTCGTATGTTGCTCCAGTAAGAACCAAAAGCTCCCAGAGCTCCCAAAGCTCAATGTATGCAACATGCAAGACCCTTGTACAAGGGTTTCTTGACGACTCCAAGTTGTTTGGGAAAATCACAAATTTGATATTTCCATGGGGCTCTGACAAAGTGTATCGACCTGTACATCATCTTAATGTTATGGAGCCTCCTTGCTCATTGACTTACCATATCCCAGACAAGGTGGTATCTGATGTCTACCTGCTGGAGCAATTTTCGAATACAGGATTTCTCAATAATCGAATCCCACCTCTGGTTGTCACAGAGAATCACAGTGGTATTCATCATGTGTACAAACAGCTCACTGAAGAGCTTCAACAACTAGACTGCCTCACAGAAGGCCATACTAGCAGCAACGTATTTTGCCTTGGTGGTGCTCAGAGTCACTGACTTCTGCTTCCTGCTCATTTAGGATATCGAGGCAGATTCCAAAGAGAAATAGCACTGAGAAGTGCTCTAGTGATCCTCCAAATTGCCTGCCCACTCATCATTCAAATAATCATGTCATTTCATATTTCCAATAGTGTATCTCAATCCATGAGAGGTTGTGCCCTGAAGATATCTCAAAAGATTCTTGGCACCAATCTAGTGAGGCTCAACCAAATATGAGCTCACCATGCTAACTGCAACACATATGTCTGGACGGAGGTTCTCCAAGAACATCAACGCAAATGAGTTTATGAAACTCAGAGGCATTTCCCAAATCAAGTCTGACATCACTACCATATAACTTCTTGGAAGTTAAGATCCTCGAGGTAGTCATAGGCTTGCAGCTTATCTTTCCACATTTAGAATCCAACTCCCTCTGTCTCCTATAAATGAGAGGGTCTGCACCTGTCAGACATAGGTGCCGGTATAAGAGGTTTATCATCCACAACCTTTGAGTAATGGTTTGTATTGGTTTCACTCCTATTGAATCTTAGCTGCATTAGACAGCTATCAATCCTCTCATACTATGCCTGAGGTGTTTTGCTTCAAGCCATAGAGGGCTTTCTTCCACCTATATACATGAGATTCCCAATCATGAGTCTCAAAATCCTCGGGTTGTTCCAAGCTTGTGGACCTGTTGCATGAGGGGAATGGCCCCCTTATAATATTTTCCTTCGGTACATTTCAGACATGTACATTCATGCTCCTTTTTGAATTCAGGAATCCTAGTCACCATCTGACTCACAGACCTCCAGCACTAAGTTAATGGACATGGTCCCTAGTGGACTTCCTACAACTTGATACAACCCTGAACTCAAAAACATATTTGAAAGACCTATTTTCAAACACATACCTTTCCATCGATAAGTGCCACTCTATAACCTTTGACTTCCATTTCCGAGATGGACACCAGGTTCTTCTTCCGATTAGGTACATAAAAGAGATTTTGGAGTTCCTTCTTTCATGGAAGAGTCGACCATTTCCTTGATGACCTGCATTACCAATCATTCCTTTGATCATTGAAGATGTCCCAGGAATGATTTTTATCTTCATCAAGAGATGTGTCTCTGCCATTCGGACAATCCTTCGCATAACAGCCAAACTTATTTCAACAAGGCATCCACCTTTCCTTCCACCCTTAGATTCGAACTTACCAATGAAGTGATCTTTAGATGGGCCATCAGAAACTTCCACTACACCATTCTGATAACATTCTCTGCTTCGACTTCACCCTAGGTGAATTATGAGGAACCCATTGATCCTTTT
>APFE030903997.1:26639-58951 GCA_000404065.3 Pinus taeda | reverse complement strand
CATAACGGCCGAACTTATTTCAACAAGGCATCTGCCTTTCCTTCCACCCTTAGATCCGAACTTCCCAATGAAGGGATCATTAGATGGGCCATCGAAAACTTCCGCTGCGCCATTCTGATAACATTCTCTGCTTTGACTTCACCCTAGGTGAATTATGAGGAACCCATTGATCCTTCTGTCTTGTCCCAACTGTCTTCGATGATTGCTCTTTCACTCTTGCTTGGGCATTGTCTTCACCTCAGCTCTGATACCATGTTAAGTTTAGGTATGTTCTATGCTAGATCAATTTATTTAAATTTTCACAGTTAGCAATCACATCAGCATTAAGATAAATTGCAGATAGAACATAAATATAAAACACAGAAGACAAGCTAAGATAAGAGGACACAAGATATGGCGTGAGCTAGGGACAAACCCCACAATGTGTGGGGAAACCCTTTGATCAAATCTTCTTTTATCTTCAAAGTTTAGTAGAGAAAGAGAGAGAGAGAGTACATTTACAACAAAAGTCAACACTTTACTTATCTAGATCTTGCATAGATCATTTTGTATAATGATGAGATCAGTTGAAGACATTCTGCTTCAACTGATTGTCAAGATGACTCCTTCACCTATCATCATCCTACATCTCATCCATTAGCTACACCTTATTGTCTAGCACCATCATGCTTCTCATGATCACACTTATCATGATGTTGTCCATTGCATCATTCATCACAGTTGCACCATTCTCATGATTACATTTACTATGATGTCGTGCATGCTCCATGCATCATTGTGCTACCCATGCATATGATCTTATTCATCATGATGCTCATGATATATGCATTATGCTACTCATACTACCCATATGCATCATACTTCTCATACTGCCCATATGCATCATGCTGCTCATATTTCCCATATGCATCATTCTGCTCATACATATCATGTTGTCCATATCACGCTGTCAACAAGCTTCCATTATTATAATTAAAATTTCATTGCTTTGGCCTAGAACGTAAGATGCATTCTAGCTACATATATCTTTCTATCGTGCTAGCATTGTTCTCATGACTGCGTTTGTATGCATGAGTTTCCATGACTGCTTGTGGAGTTCCTTTATCTACGCAGAAGGTCTTTATGACTGCGTATATGGTTTGCATATCTTCATGTAGCTGTGTGTAGAATCCTCATCATGTATAGGTTTCCATCAACATAAGAAACCTATAAAACATGTATCTTCCCTTACGGCGGCTGGGTGATTTCATGACTGTAGTTATGACTGTGTGGATAGTGTACATGAACAGAACTGCGTTCCTATGCCTACAGCTTTATCCTTTCCACTTGGCTACGGCTATGACTGTCCAGTGTTTCAACTGCATGGTATATCTACATTGATCTGCGTGTATCACCATGACTTGACTTCCCAGCGCATCGTAATCTGTGTGGTATATTGCTGAGCGTATCATGATCTACGTGAAGGTTTCATGACCCAACATTCTGCCTGCAAGTTAGGTCTTTGATGATGCATATATATATGTGGTTCCATATTCATATGACTGCATATAACCATTCCTCATATGACTGCATATAACATGGTTCCATATTGCATATATATACGTGGTTCCATATAACATGAACAATGTTGGATATATAGCATTATGTCCTGCGATTACTTATATTCCTGCACCTTTATTCGTAGATGAATACATCTCCATTTCCTGTTGATTCATGACTTCATTCTCCATTAGTGCATCGTAGATATTAGGGCACTCCTTTTAGATATCTTCTCCATCAAACCCAAAACAAGATGAAGAGAGATCACGAGAGAGTGAGTGTGTCGAATGACTTAAAGTCTTCTTCTATTTATACTAAAAACAAATAAGTGAATAGACATGAGGTTTGGGCTTCTAGAGCCTGCATAAGAGTTGGTCGACTTGATAATATTTACATAAACAAAATAAATTCATATCTCCATAAATACTTATCGGAATTGGATGATCTTTGAATCAATCCTACACCTCTCAATGAGAGGGATCCAATAAAAATATCATCTGCCATAAATAAGCTAACCCACATGGAGTTTGGCCCTAGTTTCCAATTTAACAGCCCAGCAGCTTGACTGTAGTGTGCTTCCCAAATCATCTTGGCACGCTTTCTTGAAGAAACACAAAGGTGACCCAGGTGGCATAATAGGGCATCCTAGATGTCAAAATCTAGAGCATGCTGACCCTCCAAGAGTGTCTGGTATGTGTGGCTAAATTCTAGGTTGATTTTGTACAGATGTAGCCAATCAAAAGTCTTGTGCCCACAAGAGTTGAGCACGGTGGTTAACGCCATGATCGGTGGTCGACTGAGGCAATCTGCAAAATTATTGGTGTTTCCCTTCTTATACATGATTTTCAAATGGAACTGTTGCAGGTATGTGGACCACTTCTGATGGCGATCATTCTACAATTTCCCTTAGATCTGTATGAACTACAGGGGTTGGTGGTCTGTGTGGATGATTGTTTCCTTCCCCAAAATGTAATGCTTCCATTGTCGGTAGGCCTGCACAATGGAATACATCTCTTTGTCGTAAGTGGGATACTTTTGTACATTGTCTGAAAGTGTCTCACTATGATATGCCATTGGATGCCCATGTTGAGTAAGGACTACCCCAATAGCATAGTCAGAGGCATCTATCTTGACCTCAAATGGTTGTTGCAAGTTTGGTAATGCAAGCATTGGTGTCGAGCAGAGGCGGTCTTTCAGCTCTGTGAATTCCATTTTTTGACATTCAGGCCAAAGGAAATTTTCTTTCACTCCTCTCCTAGTGACTTAACTCAAGGGCCAAGTGATATGAGAAAATCCCAACACAAACCTGCGGTAGAAGTTGGCAAGCCCTAGAAAGCTCTATTAGAGTGGTTGGAGATGGCCAATCCTGAATGACTTGGATCTTGATTGGATCCACATGCACCCCCTGTTCATCAATCATGTATCCCAGATACTAAACTTGGGTCATGCCAAAAGTAAATTTCTCCAAATTGACACATAACTTGTGTTGCCGCAGTGTTTGGAGAACTTGTTGGATGTGGTGGAGGTACTCTTCCCAACTCTTGATGAATATCATGATGTCATCCGAGTATACCTGTACAAATTAGTTGGTAAATGGTTTCAAGATGTCAGCCATTAGCCTCATGAAGGTTGCAAGAGAATTCGTCAATCTGAAAGGCATAACCAACCATTTGAAAAGGCCCTCCTTGGCTTTGAAGGTACTCTTCCACACATTATAGGGTTCGATCGGTACCTGCTGATACCCTGACTTCAAATCGATCTTGCTGAAATATTTTTCCCCAATCAATTGGTCCAAGAGGTCATCAATCCATGGGATTGGGTACCTATTATGGATAGTGGTCTTGTTCAACGCCAAATAGTCAATACAGAGTCTCCAATTCCTATCCTTCTTTTGTACCAACACGATCGAGGTCCCACAAGGTGATGAAATCGAATGGATGTGACCTTTCTGCAACAACTCCTAAATCTACCTCTTGATTTCATCGTTCTCTAGAATAGAGCACTGCTAGATTGGATCATTGGGCAGCAACACACCTAGGGTCATATGGATGGAGTGCTTGACCTGACAGTGCAGAGGAACTCCTGCGGGGGAGGTGAAGATGTCCTTATACTCCTCCACGACCTTGTCCATCTGTAGTTGTCATGCGGAGGGGCCCTGTCTGGAGGTCGTGGCCACCGTCTTCTTCTTTCCTTGAGGGCACATCATCAGGAAAACAAATTTCTTGATTTTGAAAATGATCTTACTGCATTGTTTGTGGTAACCAAAGAGATGGTGCTACCTCTAGTTTCCTATACAACTTATTTCCAACAGTAACAATAATAGCACGAGGCCTTGATTCATATAAAGCATGTCACTTCTACAGGTATGGTTGTCCTAATAATACATCACAAACCTCAAGGGGAGAAATGTCACACAATACGTCATTCATGAAGGGCTTGATGTTGTATGGAAGACAACACTGCTGGCTTATGCGAAGATCTCATCCTTGGTGAAGCCACCCGATGGTGAATGGTTGTGGATGTGTTGTGGTTGGTAAGCCCAACTGCTTCAAAACCTTGGCTGAAATGAGGTTCTTTTGGCTCCCGCTGTCGATGATGAATTGTATCAGGGAGCCCTTTACCCACATCTAGGAGTGGAAGATACGCTCCTCCTCCTCTGGATCTTAGGGTTCCTCCTTCTGGATCTTCATGGTGGCAATGGTGGTGTTGGTCTCCACATCAATAATCTGCTCCCCTTTGTCATTCCCCTTGTTGGGTTTTGACTCAGAGTCACAACATGCATTTGATTCTGAAACCCTTTGCTCGACCACTAATGATTGCTAGGACTGACACTCACTGGTGTTGTGAGTGGAGCTCTTATGGAACTCACACCACTTTCCTGTGTCCTTTTTTGGGTTCGCAGTGCTGTTCTTTTCTTGTAGCTTTGGCAGGTTGTCTTGGGCTGCCCCACCTTGGCTTTGTCCTTTGTTCTGTGGTTTGGAGGTACCTTTCCCTTGCTTCAGATTTGCAGATCCAAAGTCTCGTTTCTTCTGTTTAAAATTTTGCTCGACCTTGACAACATATCGGTATGTCGTCTTGAGTGAGGAGATGTTCAGGAATTCTATTTATTCCTGGATGTACTTGTGTAGGTAGCCATAGTACTTGAGTACCAAATGCTACTCCGAATCTTTGATACCCAACTTTGTGCGAAGGGCATGGAAAATATTGGTAAACTCCAACATGTCTTGGTCCCTTCCTTGCCACAACGTGGTCCACTTTATGTATTGATCCTCATAGATTGCGACAGCGTAGTACTGGTCCTTGATGGCAATCCGAAATGAATTCCAAGTGGGTGCGGTTGAGAATAGTGAGGCCGTACTTTCATCCTTATGCTCATAGTAGGTTTCCCACCAGTCCTTTACATGTGGGGTGGCTTTGAGAAGAGTGAAAGTAATGTTTTCTCGGGTCGAAAAATCATGAAAAACAAATACCCTTCTAGCATATTTAACCATTTATCTATGGCGTCTACATCTGTTTAACCCTCAAATATGGGAATGCCAAAGTTAACTTGTACCTGAAAGGGTGTGGTGCTTCTAGAGTAGCTGCTGGAAGTAGATGTGTCGCCCCTGGGTAGCTGCTGAAGGATCTGGGCAAAGTTTTCCATCATCACGTTCCTTTTTCGCTCGAGGGCCTCTTCGAGCAAGATTTTGATAGGATATCCTGCCCCCTCGTATTCATTTTCATCTCCCATGGGAGGTCATCAGGATTTGCGAGGCTGGTCTTGAAAAGGTTTAGCCAGTTCAAGCCCTAACTCCTTATATCTTGTCCTTGTTGGGGACATGCAAAGAAAAACAGAGAAAAAGTAGACTGCTCTGATACCACTGATCCAAATTTAAATAGGAATGCAACACATTACAGATATAACCATACATATAGAAATGAAGCATGTAGAAATTCTACAAATTGTCTACAAATCTCGCTCTAAGGCTATGTATACAATATAACTGTAGATTAACCCGATAATGCAATATAAATCAAAGAAAAATACTATAAACTACTTCTACTAGCAATTTGTGGAAGCTTCAAGATTGAGCTGAATCAGAGCTGAACAATATAACCATAAGAAGAAGAAATCACAATACAAATGAAAATACTTTGGGGAAAGCCTTAGCCTAAAACCCCATTATCTGTAAAGATATCTACGAGATTAGGGTTCAGCTCTGGAACACGCCCATAGCCATTGTCGCTCCTACTGAGCTCCCTCGACAACCTCTCACTGCTGAGACCATCTAGTGTGTGGAGATAGATTTGTGCAGTGAGCCTCCTCATCAAAATCTGGAGTCCAACCAATATGGACATTGGAGGGGGCCCCCCTTCCCCCCCTCCTAAGATTGTCGCCTTCAAGATATTGGTAGCCTCTTGTGGCAAGAGGAAAGCAAAATCGAACTAGCAGAGATTTGCTCAGAAAGCTGAATCCATCCCTTCAGTAGAGCTGCCTGCGGAACACTCGTGCCAGAGTGCACTGAACCTGGCTGAATGAGGGCTCATTAGACAATTCACGGGTCTCTGGCCCTCTCCTAAAGCTATTGATGGATGGGTCCAGGGAAACTGGAGGCCCCTTGTCTCTAAAGGAATATGAAGCCACATGGTAGGTAGAGGTTATTATGTTTTTGTTTTTGAATTAGCAGAAGATCGAGATCTCATTTTCTGAAATGGTCCATATTTCATGGGCCCCCAAGGGCTCTATCTAAATAAATGGATGCTAAACATTGATCCTTCCTAGGACACTCCTTGAGCCATCCCTGTCTGGGTAAGGTTACCTCATCTTCCTCTTCATTGCTGTAACCCGGAATCTATGGAAACAATCAAGAATAAATTAGGAAAATACATATATAGGGACAAAAGGAGAGAACAATATTCATGAGCCAGAATATGTGTTGAATTCAATCTAGAGATAGGATTTCCTGAGGCAATCAAGTTGATGATAGCTAGCTAGTCTCACATCTAGGAACTAGATTATGAACGTCTCCCCTTCAAGTGTTGCCATTGTCATGGCTATGGTAATTTCGTACGAAACTACAAGAATAAAATCGAGGAAGAATCTGAAAAATAAAAGGGCAAACAGTGGACATAAGCCAGAAAAACCGCCACAACTAAACAAACCACCAAAGTGAAAAGGAAAGGAGGGAATCTAGAGACTAGAGGACCCTCTGGTGGGAAATGTTTAACAAAAGATCAAGCCACAACAAAGGCCACCATCTCAACAAATCATTTTGCTGCTCTAAATCCTCCCGAAGACCAACCATAATTTGAAGAGGGAGAGGTGCAACAGAATATGGAACAGAAAAAAGACACCAAAATAAACTCAGGATCTCAAGAAAAAACTATAGAAGCCATTTCAGAAACCCCTTGTATAGATGTAATCCAACAACAAAATCAAAGCTCTCTAGTAGGCGCCACTTCCCCACCCTCTTCTGCAGAAATGACCAAAAAGAAAAAGCTGTTAGATAGCCCTAGTTCTTCCGAAGATGAACCCCTCGAGCAATCCAACAAAAAGGCAGGAAGGAAGTCTCGCAAGGATATCAAAGAAGAAGAGGTAGAGCGACTAAAGATGTAGGGCACTCAGTCCACAATCAAAATGTCACTAGGTAGGAACACAAGGACCAGACCCCTAAAGGGTGGGTCTGCACTGCCCCCCTCTATTAAATAATGCAGATTGTCTCTTGGAATTACAAGCGTTTGAGAAACCCACTGAACGCTGAAGCAGTAAAAGACTTATTAAGAATGGAAATCTCAGACATTCTCCTGCTCTAAGAGACAAAGATAGAAGAAGATGCTCTTCTATCTTTAAGTCGAACCAAAATGGAAAAAGAACTTAGGAAAGGCGGTCAGTGCCAGAGGTACTTCAGGGGGCCTTGAAACCTATGGTCAGAGGCTAAGTTCCAGCTTAAAATATCTTTTGCAACCCAACACTGGATATATATAGATCTTCTTCACCTCCCAAGTAATATTTCTCTAGCTCTCTTCAATATTTATGTTCCTGTTAATTTTTTGGAAAAGAAGGACTGTTGGAATTCTCTCTTAGACTTCCTAGAAATCTACACCCCCCAAAACATCACTCTGGTGGGGGATCTCAACATCACTCTAGAACCAAATGAGAAAAGAGGCGGAGTATGGGGTAAAGATCCCTTCCATGCCTTGGTGGAGTCTCTGATTCTCGAATGGGACCTTCTGGACCACAAACCTAAGAAAGGTCATTATACCTGGACCAACAGTAGAGTTGGTAATGCCAACATTGCTGCCCATTTAGACCAGTTTCTAGTTCAAATTACTCTGTTGGAGGGGAAGCATTTAATCTCTTTAAAAATCATGCCCAAAATAACATCTGATCATAACCCTATCTCGCTACTGATAGAGAAAGAGGAGGACTTGAGCCCTATTCCCTTTAGATTCAACCCTCTTTGGGTATCAAGAGAGGGATTTATGGACAAAGTGGCTGATGCTCGGACACAACTAGTTGAAGGATCCCCCAGCTTTGTTTGGGAATAGAAACTCAAACACACTAAGTCTACTTTAAAGATCTGGGCAAAAAAAAAAACCCTTTCCACTCCTATGAGCCATAGACAAAAGACAGTCCAGGCTCTAGCTGAGATTCAACGAGGCAAGGATCTGAAATCACCAAAGCACAATTTCTCATCAAACAGAACGCCCAGTTCAATTCCCTTATTTCCTTTTGACAAGAAGAGGAATATTGGCGCCTTAAGTCTCCTAGCCTCTGGCTCCAAGCTGGAGATAGAAACACAACTTTCTTTCACAGACAATGCAGAGCCCGTCTCTCTCGGAATCACATTTATGAAATATCCAACAAGGAGGGGGAAGTTATCAAAGGATAGTCTCTCATAAAATAGGCAGCCACAACCCATTATCAGAATTTTTTCTAGGAGGATGGTTCTTCCAATGATGACTTGGCTTTCGAATTTTTCTCAAACATCCCCCCCTCTTGTCACTATAGATGTAAACGTTGGGTTAATAAAGCCTTTTTCTGAAAAAGAGATAGTTGAAGTCATTTGGTCAATACAGCTAGATAAAGCACCTGGGCCGGACGACTTCACCATACATTTCTACAGAGCTTGCTGGAATGTAATAACACTCGATCTTCTCAGAATGCTAAAAGCCTTCCAAAAAAAGCCAAAGTGGGAGGGTGCACCAACTCCACCTTCCTTTCCCTTATCCCAAAAGAAGTTAACCCTGAGACTTTCGACAGATTTTGGCCAATCTCTCTTTGCAATGCCTCCTACAAGATCCTTGCCAAACTCTTACCCAATAGACTCAAGCCTCTGTTAGGGAACCTAATCTCCCCTCTGCAGGGTGAGTTCGTCAAAGGAAGGCACCTCATAGACAATGTGATCCGAGTGCAAGAAACCCTCCACTCTAGCCACTCTCGGAAGGAAAAAGGTATGCTCATCAAGTTGGATATGTCAAATTCTTTTGACCGAGTTAAACTCTCATTTCTCTATAGAATCCTCCTCTCCTTTGGTTTTAGTGTTGATTTTGTCAACTTGATAAAAGCCTGCACACACAGACCTTAGATAGCCACCCTGGTCAATGGCATACCTTTTGACTTCTTCCAAGCTTCTAGAGGGCTGGACCCTATAAATCATGCCCTCTTTGTGGATGACTCTCTCCTTTTGGGAGGGGCCTCAATTAAGATAGCAAAGTCTTTCAAAGAAATTCGTCAACACTTTTGTTTAATTACAGGAGCTTTGATCAATAAAAGAAAAAGTGTGGTTTATGGCTAGAATGTAGATCACCCAACTATCCTTCGAATTGCCTGCATATTGGGATTCCCAAGGTATGACAAGTGGGAAAAGATCAAATATCTAGGCCTTCCCTTAACCTTGGGACCAAGCCCTCCCTCCCTATGGACTGAAGTAATTAGCAAGATAAAATCAAAAATAGCATATTGGGGACACCAATGGCTAACAAAGGTAGGGAAATTGGTTTTGATAAAGGCAGTCCTCTCTGCCCTTCCCATCTTCTAGTCTTCCCTTTTGCTAGCTCCTAAGTCTATCATGGAATAGATCTTCAAACTCCTTCAGGACTTCCTATGGAATGGGGGCAAGGGAAATTAGAGCAAGTTACATTTGGTAAGATGGGATATCCTGAATAGATCACTCTAGCAAGGTGGGTTACAGATACGGGATCCAATCTTAGCAAATCTGGCTCTTGGTGGAAAAATCATATGGAAATTTTATGCAGATAAAATCATCCTATCAGCAAGATCCTCTGGAAGAAATACCCAAAGGGAGGCTCCCTGAGAAACCTCACAACTGCTTCTACTCTAATAGGAACAACAATATGGAATTTAGTCAGAAGAAGCATCGACCATATACAACAACATTTATATATAATATCAAGTAATGGGTAGAGAACATTACTTTGGGAGGACACCATTCAAGGGAATGCCCCATTGGCCACCTTAAATTCATGTAATGATTTAAAAATTTGGCTAGTGAACAAAGGACTTCTCCAGCTTGTAGACACATGTTCTTGGGACAACAAAGGGAATTGGGTAGGATGGAATTTTCCATGGATTCCTGACCCTCTAGAACCACAAAAAAACTTGCTCTATGCAGCACTTTCTGGCCTCGCTCCTATCCATCATACATCCAAAGAGAAATGGGGTTGGGGAAGAACTGAAATTTATACAGCAGCGCAAGGATTCTCCTCATTACAAGCCACACATGCATCTTTGCTGACTCCGAAGCTCTGGAAATTCATTTGGTCTCCCTTTTGCCTTCCAAAGGTGAATTTCTTCGCTTGGTTACTCATGCATAAAAAGGCACTAACAGGAGAAAATCTGAATAAAAGAGACTTCCATGGGCCCTTGAGATGCTACCTATGCACTTCTGCTATTGAAACCTCTAACCATTTATTGGTTGATTGTGTTTTCACACAAGAAGTTTGGAAGATGGTCCTCCACAAACATAGTGTACCCACCCTGTCTCGCATTTTAGTTGTTACTCTCTACACCTCCTGGGAAGATCAAAACCTTGAGAAAAAGTCTAAAAATGCAGGCTAGAAAATCATTTGGCAAGCTATTCCAAAATGCCTTTGCTGGAAAGTGCGGTTGGCTCGAAATGAGTGTGCTTTTAACAATAGGATCCTAAAATCAGTGGAAGTGGTTGCCAAAGTAAAAGCTCTATTGGTGGAAATAATAGATAAACCAGCTTTTGCCTTTTTATTATGTACATAAGTCTTTGCGTGGCTAGGACCCTGCGTGCCAGGAGAAAGAAAAGATTCAATCAACAAATCGATGAAAGATCATACTTGGTGCCTGCATCTCACTGCAGGTGATTTTCTTAAGTGGTGGAAGGGGACCCCAAAAGCCACTATCTTATTTGATGGAGCATCCAAGGGAATCCATACACTGTAGGCATAGGGGGATTGATTCTCTTCGTAGATAGATAAGAAAAAACCAATTTCAGTTGGGGCCTAGGCATACGTTCGAACAATCAAGCAGAGAGTTACAACCTCCTAAAAGCTTGCCAAATTGTGAAGGAGTTAGATTAAAAATCAATCCAAATATTCAGAGACTCAGAGATTTTGATAAATCTCTTCACTTCAAAGATATTTTTAGTAACCCAGCTTTAAACAAAACCTTGCAGAGAATTCGAAACACTTTGAAAGACTTTGAAACAGTTGACTAATACCATATTCTGCGGGATTTAAACAAACAAGCAGACTCGTTGGCAAATAAGCCTGCCTGCTGCCTCAAGGTAATCTTAGCCTTAATGGAGGACCCTGCTCGTTTCATCCTTTGCCTTAGACAATCTATAGAAGGTAGATCTTCTTTTCAGAGGGAGAGTGGTATTTGGTACCTTGAAAGTCACATTCAGGACCACCAAGCAGCAAGCAGATGGAACAACAAGCACAAGGAATGTCAAGCAGAAGAAATAACACCAGAATGTACAACAGCATATGGTAGAAGGAATAGCCATAGAAGGAACAACAACCAGAATTAACAACAACATAAGGAACAACACCAAAAGGAACAACACCAAAAGGAACAACAAGCAGAAGGAACAACAGAAGAAGGAACAATAGGCCAAAGGAATACCAGTAGAAGGAATAGAAATAAGAAGGAACAACATTAGAAGGAACATCAAGTAGAATGAACAACATCCGAAGAAACAACAAGTTGAAGGAACAACATCTAAAGGAACAACAGGCCAAAGGAACACCAGGGTGAAGGAACATCAGATCGAAGGAACAACATCCGAAGGAACAGCAGGCCCAAGGAACAACACCAGAAGGAATAGCACCCGAGGGAACAACAGGTCGAAGGAATACCAGTTCGAAGGAACAACATCTGAAGGAAAAACAAGCCGAAGGAACAACAATAAAAGGAACGACAGGCTGAAAGAACAACAAATAGTATGAACAATAGTAGAAGGAACGACAAACCTAAGGAACATCAAAAAGAAAAGCATAAGGAAAAGGTCACAGAATTTGCTCTCCCAGAGATAAAATGTAAGTCAGAAAACAAGAATAGCCAAAGAACTCATAGAACTTTTGAATATAAGCATAGGGGAAGGGGCTACCATCAGCTCATTCTCATTGCTCAGTTTTTAAAAGCTAATGTCGATTTTAATAGGAGCTTGCTCCACTTTTGGTAATAAATACATTAACCGTCCTTGTTGAAAAAAAACCCACTATCTTTGTTATCATACAAGGTGGAAATACATAGTGATTATACAAAGCCTTAGCTCTCACAGCTAGTCAGCTCTCAGTACAATCCTCACAGATGCTCACAGGAAATCTTGGCTTCTCACAAGCCTTCTCCTTTGCCCTCCAAGCTCCTATGTCCTTGCGCTATTCCTAGTGGATGATTCTCACCTCACCAAGTGGAACACTGCTCTAACACACTGTCAACTGCACAATCCTCAAGGAACATGTTCCTTTTGCATGCATGAGTTTTCTTGATAGGAAACACATGCAACTGATAGTACATTTTCTTTGACTTTAATCTCAACTGGGCCTTTCTCATAATAGACATGCATGAGTTTCTGATGAGAGAATATTTAGTTAACTAGAGTACACTAGTTGAGTGCATGCATGCATCAACTGACTGTTAACTCTCTATTAGTTCCTCAAACAGTTTGGAATTAATTTAACTGGACTTAACTCAGTAAACTAAGTTAACTAATTACAACTCAAATATAACTCAATCTTATCTCCTTAATTAAGGGATAATCTCCTTAATTTAAAGGATAACTCTTGCACGACTTCAAAAAGTCTTATAACTTGAATTTCTCCAACTAATTAATACATAATGAATTAATTAATTATTTCCAAGTAGCTGGTGAGACTAAATTCGATTTTAATTCAAGGACAAATTAAAATTGGAATTTTTGGATTCTATTTTTATCATTTCTTGTTTCTATTTTCAGCACTCCCTCTCAACAAGAAATGAATTCAACTCGATCCCAATCGCGAACCTTTGGAATGTTATGCATGCAAAACTTCTCTCTAGTGTTGTTGCTCCGACAACTCTTGAAACAAAAAAAACATCTAACCTGAATCAGTATGATGCATCAGTCCTCAAAGTCTCTAATTGCTATTATCTCTATCAACTAAAAACTTTGTGCTTTTGCTGACTCTGCCTTTCTGCACTATTTTCAATCTTTCTCTGCACTCTTTAGTATTTGACTGCTCTAGCCTCAATCATTTTGATCTCTGACTACATCAATACCACTGATTCCTCCCACTACTATGTATTTTGGGCTCTCGTAGCAAGGTACAATCCATGAGATAAAACCTCTCAATGGACCCTACCCAATTTCAGCCTTCTTAGGACTATCACTTCACATCACCCCACCTCACACCTAGAGGTATGGTTGCATGTGATCCCTCTACCCACTTGGATCGAAATTCCCCCTTAATGGAGGTATCTGCATTAGTGGATCTCTTCACTCGGTCTCCTCTCTGCTTCTCCAATTGTGGCTCCTCCAGAATTGTCTCAGATTTCTTCTGGGACTGCATGTTGAGAGGTAATTTACTCTCCTTCTCAACCACAAAGTCTCTAACATTTGCCTTTCTCCTCAAGGCTTTGCATGCATCTTGAACCTCAAGAGCATACAAGTTATTAACTCGAGAACCGATCTGTTTCACCTGTCTCATGGTGATGTGTCTAAGGAAAACCTTTCCCTTACTAAAGACAAAATCGTAGCCTTTCTCCTCACACATCGTAACCGATACCAAGTTCTTCTTTAGTCCAGGCACATAATTCACATATGTCAAGGTGATAGGAGCTCCATGCTCCCTCTGAAAAGAAATCGTGCCCACTCCTAAAACACTATACCTTTCGTCATCATCCATCTCTATGCGCATCTTGAGGTCTTTCTCTTCCAAGGCACTAAATAAAATTTTATCACCAGTCATGTGGAATGAGGCTCCACTATCAAGATACCAAACACAAACCATCATCGATGACACCATGCATGAAATGAGGGTAAATTCCATTTTGAGCTGAGAGGCTAATGACTCACCTTCTAATCCTTTCGAGGATCCCTTCTTGGACTTCTTCGATGGGAAATTAGTCGTATAATGTCCCATCTCGTGACAATTAAAGCATCTCACTTTAGACTTGTCACCCTTCTTCCCTCCATGAGAAGAATTCGATTTAGAATGGGAAGCCTTCCCCTTCCTTTTCCTTTCCTTACTTTCTAAGGAAATATTTTCATCATCATCATTCTTTGATGAAGAACCTTCTCGTGTGCTCCTCTTGATCTCCTCCTTCATAAGATCCGACCATAGTCATTACCAATCTAATAGTTTCTTCCTTCCATTCATAAAGTCTTGGTAGCTATTCCAACTCTTTGGAAGGCTAAGGAGAGCGAGGCTCACCATATCATCATTGGCAGTAGTTATTCCCACACTGTTAAGCTCATCTCTATAGGTGGTGAGCTTGTTCAGATATGTGGAAATAGTATCGCCCTTCTCCATCTTGATTCTTCGAAGCTTATCCTAGAGCACCAATTTCCTCTCTCCGCTGCTATTTTGGTAGAGGTCCTTCAATGTCTTCCACATTGAAAATGGAGTATCCTTCCCATGGAGACTCGAGACAATATGGTCTCAAAATCCATCAAGGATGATCCGTCTCGCCTTCGCCACACACTTCTTCCACTCAGCCAATTCTTGTGCATTAGTTGAAGCTAGCTTTGGGATTTCTCGATCAATGAAATAATTCAAGCCATTGTCTTCTAATACAGCCTCCATGTGATCTCTCCATGCTATGTAATTCGAGTTACCTTCCAAGGCATACTCGAGTCTCAAGCCATAGAATGCCATTAGCCAACCTTAAAGTATGATAAGAATTCGATTTTCACCTGCAAACCGAAACTTCAAACTTCAAATTATCTTCTCAGTATACTATTCACATCTCTGATAAACTAGGCGCTGATACCATGTAGAAATTCTACAAATCTCGCTCTAAGACTATCTAGAAAATATGACTATAGATTAACCTAATAATGCAATATAAATCAAAGCAAAATACTATAACCTACTTCCAATATCAGTTTGCGGAAGCTTAAAGATCAAGCTGAATTAGAGCTGAAAAATATAACCAGAAGGAGAAGAAATCATAATACACATGAAAATACTTTGGGGAAAGTCTCATCTAAAAACCCTACTATCTGTATTATCATACAAGGTGGAAATACATAGAGATTATAAAAATCCTTATCTCTCACAGCTAGCCAGTTCTCAGTACAATCCTCACAAATGCTTACAGGAAATCATGGCTTCTCACAAGCCTTCTCCCCTACCCTCCAAGCTCCTATTTTCTTGCGATGTTCATAGTGGATGATTCTCACCTCACCAAGTGGAACACTGCTCTAACACACTGTCAGAATTGCGCAATCCTCAAGGAACCTATTTCTTTTGCATGCATGAATTTTATTTATAGGAAACACATGCAACTGATAGTACACTGTCCTTGACTTTAATCTCAATCGGGCCTTTCTCAGAATAGAGATGCATGAGTTTCTGATGAGAGAAACTTTAGTTAACTAGAGTACACTAGTTGAGTGCATGCATGCATCAACTGACTGTTAACTCTCTATTAGTTCCTCAAAAAGTTTGAAACTAATTTAACTAGACTTAACTCAGTAAACTAAGTTAACTAATTACAACTCAAATATAACTCAATCTTATCTCCTTAATTAAGGGATAACCTCCTTAACTTAATGGATAACTCTTGCATGACTTTAGAAATACTTCTGACTTGAATTTCTCCAACTAATTTCTCCATAATGAATTAATTAATTATTTCCAAGTAGCTGGTGAGACTAAATTCGATTTTAATTCACAATTTTAATTCAAGGACAAATTAAAATTGGAATTTCTGGATTTTATTTTTATCATTTCTTGTTGCTATTTTCAACACTCTCTCTGAACAAGAAAGGAATTCAACTCGATCCTGATCGTGAACCTTTAGAATGTTATGCATGCAACACTTCCCTCTAGTGTTGTTGCTCCAACAACTTCGAAAACTAAAAAACATCCAACTTGAATCAGTATGATACATCTATCATCAAAGTCTCTAACTACTATTACCTCTGTGAACTGAAAACTTTGCGCTTCTACTGACTCTGCCTTTCTGTACTGTTGTCAATCTTTCTCTGCACTCTTCAGTATCTGACTACTCTAGCCTCTGTCACTTTGATCTTTAACTACATCAATCC
The DNA here is from genome assembly GCA_000404065.3 of Pinus taeda. NCBI lineage: Eukaryota > Viridiplantae > Streptophyta > Pinopsida > Pinales > Pinaceae > Pinus > Pinus taeda. Next base: position 42,683 of record APFE030903997.1, on the reverse strand, counting down.
CACTGATTCCTCCTGCTATTATGTACTTTGGGCTCCCATAGCAATGTACAATCCATGATATAAAACCTCTCAATGGACCCTACCCAATTTCAACCTTCTTGGGACTATCACTTCACATCGCCCCACCTCACACCTATAGGTATGGCTACATGTGATCCCTTTTCCCATTTGGATCAAAATTCCCCCTTAATGGAGGTATCTACATGAGTGGATCTCTTCACTCTATCTCCTCTATGCTTCTCCAATTGTGGCTCCTCCACAATTGTCTGAGACTTCTTCTGGGATTGCATGTTGAGAGGTAATTTACTCTCCCTCTCAACCACCAAGTCTCTAACGTTTTCCTTTATCCTCAAGGCTTTGCATGAATCTTGACCCTCAAGAGCATATAGGTTCTTAACTCATGAACCGATATGTTTCACCTATCTCATGGTGATGTGTCTAAGGAAAACCTTTCCCTTACTAAAGACAACATTGTAGCCTTTGTCCTCCAACATCGTGACTGATACTAATTTCTTCTTTAGTCCATGCACATAATTCACATCTGTCAAGGTGATAGGAGCTCCATGCTCCTTCTCAAAAGCAATCGTGCCCACTCCTGAAACACTATAACTTCCATCGTCACCCATCTCTATGCGCACCTTGAGGTCTTTCTCCTCCAAGGCACTAAATAAACTTTTATCATCGGTCATGTGGAATGAGGCTCCATTGTCAAGATACCAAACACAACCCATCATCGATGACACCATGCATGTGATGAGGGTAAAGTCCATTTCGAGCTGAGAGGTTAATGCCTCACCTTCTGATCCTTTCAAGGATCCCTTCTTAGACTTCTTTTATGGGTAATTAGTCACATAATGTCCCATTTCGTGACAATTAAGGCATCTCACTTTAGACTTGTCACCCTTCTTCCCTCCATGAGAATAATTTGATTTAGAATGGGAAGCCTTCCCCTTCCCTTTCCTTGCCTTACTTGCTAAGACCGTATTTTCTTCATCATCATTCTTTGATGAAGAACCTTCTCGTGTGCTCCTCTTGATCTCCTCCTACATAATATCCGACCACAGTGGTTCCCAATCTAGTAGTTTCTCCCATCCATTCATAAAGTCTTGGTAGCTATTCCAACTTTTTGGAAGGACAAGGAGAGCGAGGCTCACCATATCATCATCGGCAGTAGTTATTCCCACACTGTTAAGCTCATCTCTACAGGTGGTGAGCTTGTTCAGATATGTGGAAATAATATCGCCCTTCTCCATCTTGATTCTTCAAAGCTTATCCTAGAGCCCCAATTTCCTCTGGTCACTACTATTCTAGTAGAGGTCCTTCAATGTCTTCCACATTGAAAATGGAGTATCCTTGCCATGGAGACTCAAGACAATATGGTCTCGACCTCCCTCAAGGATGATCCGTCTTGTCTTCACCACACCGTTCTTCCACTCAGTGAATTCTTATGCATTAGTTGAAGCTAGCTTTGGGGTTTCTCGATCAATGAAATCCTTCAAGCCATTGTCTTCTAATACAGCCTCCATGCGATCTTTCCAGGCTATGTAATTCGAGCTACCTTCCAAGGCATACTCAAGCCCCAAGCCATAGAACACCATTGGCCAACCTTGATGTATGATAAGAATTCGATTTACCCCTACAACCCCAAACTTCAAACTTCGAATTCTCTTCTCAGTATACTGTTCACAACTCTGATAAACTAGGCTCTAATACCATGTAGAAATTCTACAAATTCTCTACAAATATCTCTCTAATACTATGTAGAATATCTGACTATATATTAACCCAATAATGCAATATAAATCAAAGCAAAATACTATAACCTACTTCAACTCAATTTGCAGAAGCTTAAAGATTGAGTTGAATCAGAGCTAAACAATATAACCAGAAGAAGAAAAATCATAATTCACAAGAAAATACTTTGGGGAAAGCCTCAGCTAAAAACACCACTATCTATATTATCGTACAAGGTGGAAATACATAGAGATTATACAAAACCTTAGCTCTAATAGCTAGCCAACTCTCAGTACAATCCTCACAGATGCTCACAAGGAATCATGGCTTCTCACAAGCCTTCTCCTCTACCCTCCAAGCTCGTATTTCCTTTCGCTGCTCATAGTTGATGATTCTCACCTCACCAAGTGGAACACTACTCTAATACACTATCAGAACTGCGCAATACTCAAGGAACCTGTTCCTTCTACATGCATGAATTTTATTTATAGGAAACACGTGCAACTTATAGTACATTGTCCTTGACTTTAATCTCAACTGGGCCTTTCTCAAAATAGACATGCATGAGTTTTTGCTAAGAGAATCTTCAGTTAACTGGAGTACACTACTTGAGTGCATGCATGCATCAACTGACTGTTAACTCTCTATTAGTTGCTCAAATAGTTTGGAACTATTTTAACTGGACTTAACTTAGTAAACTAAGTTAACTAATTACAACTCAAATACAACTCAATCTTATCTCCTTAATTAAGGGATATTCTCCTTAATTTAAGGGATAACTCTTGCATGACTTCAAAAAGACTTATAACTTGAATTTCTCCAACTAATTAATCCATAATGAATTAATTAATTATTTCCAAGTAGCTGGTGAGACTAAATTAGATTTTAATTCAAGGACAAATTAAAATTGGAATTTCTAGATTCTATTGTTATCATTTCTTGTTGTTATTTTCAACATAGCAGAAATGTTGGCATAAAATGGTTCTTACTGTGGATTCTCTGGCAAACAAATCAGAAAATAATACTTCATTTCATTACTATAGGACACTGAAATATGCTTACAAACAGAAATGGAAATAAAGTAGCTAGGGAAATGGTAGCTTATCTCTGAGAAGAGATGTGGCAACTACATGCCTCTGAACTATGTTACAATGAGGCTCGAAGACCTATTTATTACTAAGAAATAATGAAAAACCCTAAACATCCAAAAACCTAACCCTAGAAGATGAAACACCAAACTGTGGGCGCTGTTTGGGTAAATTGGTACATCAACTTCTCAGGGTTGTAACTTTGGCATACGATCTCCATTTGAAGCACACAATATCTAATTAGAAAGATTTATTCAAGAACTACAACTTTCGATGGAGCAAAATTAGTCCATGGATCCATGTTGCTCCCAGTTTTCCCAAAAAATGTTGTTTAGGGCCTCAAAACGGCTCCAGAAGTTCAGGACCCGAAAAACTGCTAAAAATAGTAATCTATGCTACAATTAAGGAAACTGAAAAGCTGAAAGAAATAATGGTGGGGGTCCAAGTGGACTTGGTGGGTGGCCACCAATATCCACCTGGATCACTTCTCAAAATGTTGGATACTCACTACGATGAGCAACTAACAATGAGCCTCATCTCCATGATAATCTAAGAAGATAGGGAGGAAGTGGAGCCTGAAGGCTCTCCCTCTTCCTCACTTATCAACTCAATCCATTTATTAGGATAATCCACTTCTAACCTCTACAAGTATGCTTCCCGATCATCCATTTGAACATTCAGTCTAACATCCTCATCCTTCTCCATTGCCTCTAGTATGCTTGATAGATCCAAGATACTATCAGACAATGTATGAATCACCTGTGATTGTTCCATAAGATTTTCCTCTGTAGAAAACAACCTCTTATATACTTCTTCATATCACTTGACATCCTCCACATTCATCGCTAACAATTTCACTCAACCTTCGTAACCCCCATGGTTGGCATGCCAATAGTTACATCATCTCGCCTATCATAAATGTACAACTTCCTCATATGTGGAACTATCATAGCTTCAAATTGCTTCATAAATTCCATGCCCAACACAAATTGGTAGTCATCTATCTTCACCACTATGAAATCGACCTTCTTTATCATTCACCTAGTGTCACATCGACTCTCTCAGCCACACCAATCACAAAATCAGGAGGAGAGTTCCTTGCCTTCATTTGTGCCTGAATAGATACAAACTTTAGTCCAATCTTCCTCGTAGTATCCTCACTCATGAAGTAGTGATTTGCACCACTATCCACAATAGTGAGTATGGTGTTATTCACAATCTTCATCTCAACATAATCCAAATTGTTTATTTTAGGATCTCTTCATGAGATCGCTTTTGTAGCCACTACATCTCCTAGAATCTGCATAACACCAACAGAGGTTGCCTCTTTCTTCTTTGCATTAGATTGTGTTAGCATTTACAAGCCATTTCATCTGACCAACACTAACAAGAGATAAGTTCATCTCATTGCAATGTGCTCTAACAATATACTCAATTCCATCTCTAAAAATATGATATTTGTTCTCATGACGGTAGAATATGGATTTTCGATCATACAAGATGGAACCTGATTCCTGTTTTAGGTGGGAACCTATGAGCACCCGCCTTCTTATGCATAGTCTTGATACCCTATCCTTGCCTTCCTATTTCTTCTCTCCCTAAAACAATTATGCAGATATCAAGTGTTACAACATCAAGCTCCACCTCATCTATAAAATTAGTAGTGATGGCGAATTTGAGTTTACATTTTCTTGTAACTTGTAATTTGGTGTCATCACATACCCAATCCAAAGGGTAAGGTTTAACATGAGATGCAGTTTATAAATTAAGTTTCTTGACAATTTCTTCAAAGATAATATTGACTTGGGATCCACTAAATTAATGTATCAACCTTTGTATGTTTTGTAATGACCCTAATATGGAAAAGCTCACTTATTTCTTTACCATTTTGAGATTCAATAGGCTTATTAGAAGAACTAGTACTTGCATTAGAAGCTATACCTTTCATTCCCATGGTTGTGATTTTGGTTTCATCACCTAAATTAGATCCTAGATCTTGTTGAGTTGTAGCAACAATATTTTGTTTCCCCTTGTTATTGAACTTATTTGGTCTCAATTCTGGATGTAATTTCCAACAATGGTCTTCATCATGGCCATATTTTGAACAATGTTTACAAGTAAGTTTATCTCCTTCTTTCTTGATGGTAGCATTCTTTTTTCCTTTTCATTTAAACTTCTTGTTTCCATTGTCTCTAGATTTAGAAGATTTCTTTCTAGTATCTTGATGAACATTCTTGCCTCTTGATTCTAAATGAGTTTCTTGAACACATTCTTGATCTAGATTGGTGGGATTAAACATAAGTATAATATGTCTCAAATAAACGAGAGTACCTTGTGAAGACAAATCAACACCCAATATTAAATATCTTCTTCTAAATTATTGTGTGTAACTTTGGACACTCTGACCTTTAGCTTGTCTAAAATTTTTCCAATTCATATTTTCTTTTTGCATGTAAGCTAATGGATAAATTTGTCTTCTTAATGCAACTATAAAATCATTCCAAGAAGAGATAATTCTACCACTTTTCTTCAAATCTTCTTGAGTTCTGGCCTCCCACCGGATAAGGGTTGCACCTTCCAAGAAAAGAGAAGAAATCTGTATTTTTGTGACATCATCATCAATTTTTTGATTCCTACAATAGACATCAATATGTCGAACCCAACTATCCAACTTTTCATAATTCCCCATTGTACATACGCAATTCAAACTTGACATCAAACTTAATCAAAGGAGACTTAGCATGTCCTTTTGGAGATGGAGGAGTATGTCTATGAGATGAAGGAGGTGACGAGGAAGGTGAGGATAGAGATGAAGGAGGAGGTGGAGGTGGAGGCTTGCTCCCATCACTACCATTACCTTTTGGTTGATTAGAACTTTCTCCTTGCAACCTTGTTATTCTCTTTGTGTACAATACTTTCACCATCTCAGCCACATCATAGAAAGAATTTCTAAAATCTCTCTCATCCTCAGACATCAATTCTTGTCCTTCTTCATGTGCCACGACTTGTGGATTTTGTGGCCCCCTTGAGCTAATTTAAGGGTTTAGTTCTTCAAGTACTTCTGTTTTCAATTTGGACCTTGCTATCATTCAAGAAAACACTTGCAAAATCTGTTAATTTTTCATAAAGACCTGGATCTGATACCAAATTAATATGAAATTAAAAGTGAAGGTTTAAAATAAATTTTTGCAAGCTAGTTTATGTCTTTTGGGCAATGGACCACAATTGAAAAATCACAGAAACTAAGTTATTTTTTGTAGATTTAACAGTTAAAAATGGAAAATAAGCAACATCTCAACACAACAATTTGATGATGGAGTTCACTTGTCCTGGGCTACGTGTCCGGCTCCAACTTCCAATGGTGGCCCTTTATATTATATGCTCAAATGTCAAATTACATCAACATACAATACTCAAGTTGAAAAAATAACACTTCCATTGTGTCCAGAATGCCCAAAAAGCCTTACATAGGCTCCTCTTTGGCTCAAAAAGGCTGAAAAATGGCCAAGTTAGGCCTCCTTCTCCATTATGCTTGCAAAATTTGTCTACAATATTATTTGTTCTACAATTTTTTTCACGAACTAATCCTTTGGCACGTTGGTATGTCGCTCCATTAGTCTACCAATGGTCATGGGCTCGATCCATGTTTAGTGGCAAAGGTTGTGTGTTTTGGCTATAAAAATTTAATATTTTTTATACACAGGTTGAGACCCCCTCCGAGGTTTGTGCCCCTAGTTCCTTAATGCCACATGGCCATGGGCATGGGCAACCCTTGGTTCCTACCCCATTAGTCACATGATAACTCCAATATCGAGTGCTTGTCTCCTCTGCCCTTTCTGTCATACCCCTGAATCCTCTACGGGTGGTCACACTGTTACATAAGTCCTCGTTCCCGACTAGCCCGAACCTCCCCCCAATAGTGGCAACTCTTAAATTTAAATATAACCCTACCAGTAATGTTTAACAAGAAAAACTGTGGTGTGATGGTAGGGCAGTCTGTTAATTGGTAGGAAGTCGACGGTTCGAAACATATGGAATTCCATTTTGGTCCATAAAATTTTTTTGACATGAAAACCAAGAACACTTGGCGATCTCTCATTGGGCCACGTGGTGCCCTCTAGTTAGGCCACGTGGTGACCTATGATTGGTCCACCACAACAACCTTACAACCAACCACCATGTTCCACGTGCCCTCCCATCCTAGTCAGTTGATGGCATCGACATGATGTCATTGTATGAACTACCACGTGGTAGCCATACACTACTTAGTCAACCCTACAAGTTGACTTTTTTATTGTTTTCCAAAAACATCAAAATGTGATAACTTCCTCATACAATGTTGGATTGAGGTGGTTCAACCGTCATTGGAATAAAAATGATGATATCTTTGAGTTGGCACCAATTTCGAGAGAATTTGAGCACTTTCATTTTGAGCATATTATTGATCCCTTGGATCAAGCACATATTGACATATTTATGTGGCATAGTGAATTATGGCTTGAGATTTGTCTCAAACAAGGATGTACAACTTCAGGGATATACGATTGTTGATTGGGTAGGAAGTGGTAAAGATACGAAGATTACCTCGGGAGTATGCTTCAGTTTGGGATCTACTATGATAACATGGATAAGAAGGAAGCATAGGTCAATTGCACTCAAAATGGATGAATTAGAGTACATTGCAACCAATGAGGCTTGCACCGAAGTAGTATGGCTCCAGAAGTTGTTTGCAGGATTGTTTGGCCAATAGTTGGAACTGACAATGATACATTGTGATAATCGAAGTTGTTTGAACCTTTTAGAGAATCTTATGTTCCATGATAGTTTGAAACATATTGAGATCAAGTACCACCACATCCATGACATGGTGCAAAGGAGAGAAATAAGACTCGAATACATATCAATTGATGAGAAAACAACTGATGTTTTGAAGAAGATGTTTCCAAGAGACAAGTTTGTGTACTTCAGAGACAAGCTGGGGCTTATGGAAATTACCCCTCTTGTTGAGAGGGGCGTTGATGTCTGTAGTAGGGATGGACATTCTCCCAAAAGAGAGAATGGGTCCAAGAGACCTAGAGGGCTCAACAGGCAATGTTGATTGAGTGTACCTTGGAGGAGGACCTCGATCACACACCAGGAATGGTGGAGTGAGGTCTTGGACCCTAATCACACAACATGCATGGTGGAGTGAGGTCCTCAACCCTTATCACACACTAAAAGGGTGAGTGGAGTGAGGTCGTAGACCTTAATCACACACTACATAGAGTAGAGGGAGGTCCTTTCAACATCTAGACCTGATCACCAAATAAGAAGGGGTTGAGCGAGGTCTTGGCCCAAAGTTCTCACTAGGAAAGGTGAGTGAGTGCTTGCTAGTTGAGGGTCTTAGCATTTTGTCCTAGGTAGAGGCCATGGGATTCGAGGATCGATCACTCTGGACACTACAACAAATCTATGTGATTAGCTTCATCTTTAGCTCCCTTTTTTTGCTTCAACTGATTTTTTTAGTGTATTTATCTCCACCTTTTTGAAAAACAGACGCTATTTATCAAGATGGCACTAATTTTGGTGTTTTTCCTGCCAATCATAGACATTCAATGCTATTTAGCATCGAATTTAGCACCGACTATAATGCCCAATTTAGCCTGTTATTTAGCTCTTGATGTAGATTCTTGTTTAACATCTTGTTTTGCTCTTGGTTATGGCATTGTTTTTAGCATCCATTTTAGCTTCCTTTGTAGCTTCCTATGTAACATCATATTTTTCTCCTCTTTATGGCATTTGATATGAATATTTTTTTACACATGTCAACGCTGACTTTTGTAATTAAGTTTGGGGGAGGAGTGTCTCGTATGTATTGTATGAAACACAATGATTGTAGACAAATTCGGTAATTACCATTTGATGGATGCATAATACACTTATCGTAAATCAATAATTACCCACTACTCGTGAAAATCAATGTGACTACTTGGAAATCATTCTTGAAAGCTTAAATTCACTGAAAGGGTAACATAAATTATTCCCTACCCATTGCCAAATTTCATTCGACTAATATTCTCTACCCAAGTGTTTGTATTGAACAAGTGCCACCTTGTAAAAATTTCTGAGTAGTTATGACCAGTAAGAGTCTCTGAAACAACCATGGGAGGAGCGACAATCCGTCATGAACCAGATTCCATTGATGTGATGCTACACCATCTAGAAGCTTATAAATATTTAGGAACGCAATGTAGTTAGTCTACTTTGATAAGCTGCAAGGTTTCAATGAATGTATTTCTATGGAATTCACGCAAGCTCTGTAGGAGCAACATTTAGAGGTTAGAGGATTCATAATTAATATTACAGAGGACATAATTTCCAAGGTGACAGGCTTACCTCAAATAAGGGCTCACTAGTTTTGTAGGAAAATAATAGTTCCAATAGCCAGGGAAGCATTTTTACAACGAAGAGAGGAAGTAAAGGGAAAGGAGAAATGTATTGATAGAACACCTCTTCCTCACCCTTGGAATGATGTGGCTTTATTTATTCAGAAGTTCATTACTTATGAGGGATGTTTTGGGATATTATTCAATTATAATTTTAAGTTATTATCACATCTTCATAATGAATAAAGTTACGAGTCAAATGAGAACTATTACCTCAAAACGACAACTCTAGCCCAAAAAACCCCAAAAAACATGAAAAAACAATCTAAAAATGAAAATTGTGTATGCGAGAATGATTTTTTAGGGTAAATTTTCAACATTTTTTTAAATAGAAGTAAAAACCAATTTTTTTTTTGCAAAATGGATGAAAAAAACCCTCAAAACAATAAGTGTTGATGCTGGAACAAAAGTAAATAAATTGGGTTACAATTTTGACACTTGTTAAGCAATGGAATTAAAGAAAAAATATCAGGACTTTGAAAAATCGTAAAATTCCAACAATTATCGGACATGATGTTAAAGATAAAATATCATGCCTTAAAGCGTTATAATTTCAACAATTTCCATCCATGTTGTTAAAGATAAAATATCTTGACTCTAAAAACCTTAAAATTGTAATTTTTTTCAACAATAGCATTAAAGATAAAATATCATAACTAAGAAAAACTTAAAATTTTGACAAATTTTCAACCATGGAATTAAAAACCTTAATTTTTTAACATATTTCAACCACGAAATTATGGAAAAATGATATGACTAAAACACTTTTTAAAGATGAACAAGTAAATGGAAGATTCATTATTCCAAGAGTAATTTTTATTTTAAAGGCTAAAGGTATAGCTCTTTTCAAATCTTAACCTAAGACTACTTATCCTATTGCAACAAAAACCTAAAAATCAACCATCAAAATAATGTGTACCCTTTTAATATGAACCCAATACAACTTCCCAATTTAAAAAACCCCTACTTTCATTATATATTGTAGATATCCATTTTTTCATTAACATTTTTTATACCGCTTTGTATTTTTTCATTAACTTTAAGCTCCATATTTTATATTTGCCAATATAAAAACCATTTACCCCCTATATATCCCCCACTATATTATGTCACTTTTTACTCATATATAGATTCCCCTAATATGAACCCACGTGGTATGATATTTCTTCCCTAGTGAAACCCTCATGATTGCATCGTGGATATTCTAAAGAGATGAATTCTTCATAATTAAAACATATAATCCAACAAACATAGAAATGACTCATAACTTCATGTAATACCATACATAAGTCAAAATATTTATTTCAAGGTACCATGCAGACACCATTTACATAAAATGTCTTAGAAACTTATTCAAAATCACTCATAAGTTGTGGCACACCATCAGAATTTACATCTTCAGATGAATGATTGGATGTAGATAAATATGATCCATATTCTTCTCTTTCATCAACTGGAGCCCCATTTGAGTCAACATGCATGGCCACCATTTTAGGTTTCAAAAGTCTTCTAGATCTACGACTAGGTTCAAGAGACTACTATCCCAACATTGTTTTTTCTGGTAGCAACTTCTTCAAAATCTCTATGGTTTTGAAGAATTTAGTTCCTCTCTTTGTTAAATTGAAGTCATAAACAAGTATGTCAACATCCTCCAATTTTAAGAGGTCTGTACAACGATGATTTAGATTTGTACCCTTTTTTTTTCTAGTTTTGACAATTTGTTTATCAACTACCATCTCTAGCTTGTACACACCATTGAATGGGTGAGTATTTGTGGCATAGCAATGTGCTTCAACAACTGTAATATCTTCATTTTCTTTAATGACCTTTATAACATTGTGTTGTACTGTCTAACAACCCCATTTTAATATATTATAAATTTCCTATGAAATTTATTATATTAAAATAAGGACCTTTCATTTTAGAAAAACCTTATAATCAAAGTTTAATGCTTAGGATTTTAATTAAAACCCAAGTATTAAACCTTGATTATCCCAAAAAACCAAATTTTAATAGCCCCCGCGATCAAAACTATACTTAGGCTTAAAAAACCTTAAGTATTAAAAAATATGGGTTATTTAAACAAAATAAATTGGAGTTTTAATCCCCTAAGGTTGAAATGTTAACAAACTACGACTCATCCCGCTTCCCTGCATCACAAATAAACAAAGTTACAAAGGCTCAAGACCCATCTATCAAACTCCATTGTGATTACAATTAAACCAGACTCACTAGGAAAATATACATCCCAATTCATAAGTCCCCGCGTCCATAACAATATCAAAAGGTTCTAAAGAAATCAAGTCTAAGCCTTAACCGATTGCAATATGTGATATCAATTCGGACCTGACCACAGATTTAAATATGCCAAGTTAAAATATCACATCCATACCCCACATCGCAAGTTTCATAAGGCACAAGACCACTCCACCAAACTCCATTATGATTGCGATATAAATTGGACCCGCGAGGATTATCCAATACAAACCATAAAACCCTGCATCCACGACTACCACAGGTTTAAAAAAATCTTAAACCCACTACACACTATCGATTGCGATATGCGATTAAGCCTAGACTTGTGGGATTATAAAATCAATTTCATTTAAATCCTGTGTCCAGAGCTATAGGAGTATCCAAGACTCTAAATATTTTGCCCCTACACACTGCCAATTGTGATATGCAATATAACCGGACCGACTGGGATTATTAACTTTATTTCATTTAAATCCCACATCTAGAGTTATTGCAAGAACCATTGCCTTTTCTGATTACGATATGCGATAAGGATCAAACCCGTTGGGATTATACACTGTGATTTATATTTATATCGCGTCCGGGGTCTATACTGCAATTGCAAAATTCTAAAAATGTCATGCCTCATCCCAATGCTAATTGTGATATGATGTCAGATCCACATCATCCTCCACGTCACTTCCACGTCTCCCACCATGTCATATACAGGTCATCACCACATCACCATTCCACTTCATAATGACGTTATTATGACATCATCCCTAACATCACCTCTGAATCCCGCAATCACAAGATTTAAAGGGACACGACTTATAATAAACCTTCACCACAACTAATTTGCGATTTGTGATTAGACCGGACTCAACGGGATTATCCAATACAAATTATACATACCCCATGTTTGCGGCTATTGCAAATAACAAAAGAACATTGTTTCTTTATCTCCTACCCATTCTGATTACGATTGCAATTGTTCTAAAGTTTTTCCCCTGATTCTATTCCGATTGCAACTATTTTATGATCTTGCCCAAAACTCTAATTTCCAATTGCACTAATTTGTAAAGCTCCACCTCCTCACTTTGTATTTATCTTCATGATGTTAGTGTCATATTTATTGCACTCTACGTTTTCCTGATTTCCAAAAAAAGTGATTTGTTTCATATAAAATTCGTTGATCATCTCATTTATGTTTATCTTATTGATTCTTGTTTGCCATGTTTAGGTTCATAACAGAGAAATACAGTTGTGCTAACAAGGGTAGATCGGTTCAAACAGACAGATAGACATCCAAATAATTCAATGGAACAAATGAAGCTAATGATGACATCAAATCATTTTCAGAAACTTATACCAAAATACGGTTTTCCTTTAAGCATTGTTGAAGGGATCTATTTAATGCCCTCAACACTCTTCACAATAGATTAGAGTTGTTTTCTGCTATTTAAGCTTAGCTACTGAAGGAAATAAGGGTCCTGAATTTTATGAAGAAAGGCTTATGAAAGCTCGCACTATTGTACTTTCATACTTTTCTCAATAGAATGACTGGAACATTGCTTTTAGAATTTTCATAAAGAATTTTGAGAAGTTGCACTATTGTACTCTTGGAATCATCTTTATGAGAAGGACTAAACTGATGCTATTTCTTTTATGAGTTGAGCGAAGTGCATCTGGTATTTCTATCATTGTACCTCTGTTTTTCTCATAAGTAAATAGTAAATTTATCTTTTCAAACTGCTTATGACTTGATATTTAAAGAATAATGTTACATGTATTCATTACTGATCATGTTGCCATTGATATTTTTATACATGTTAAGCAATTTGTTGTGATATTCTAAATACGATATGAGTTTACAAATTATTTTGATTAACTACTTAATCAAACTAATCATCTTGAAATAACTTTCATTTCCATTAGTGTTTGAGAAATCTATATTGTCATTTACTAAGGAAAGTCATTACAGACCGCGTCAAGATAAAATTTAAACAATCCCGGGTTATAGAATAGATTAATGCAATTATTTTTCCGTTTGATTCATTGCTACAAATCCATCTATTTCACTCCACTATAAGAATCACACATTCATTCAATCATATTTCATTGGGAAATTGGTTCCATTATCTCCAGTCAGAACCACTACTTAAATGAAAAAAGAGTTTTCTTAAGGCCTAGACTGGGTTGTTTTCCCCCTGTGTTGAAGCAACTACTTTTGAGGCCTCAACACATTGGCAACCCAAAATGTATAGAAAAGTGGATCTCCATTTGATAATACTGCTATCATGTAACCCTCCTCAACATCATGCACAAAACCCCTATAAAGGTCTTCCATGGCTTTATGTTGTGCACATGATCATCTAGAACCAATATATATTTATCTTTCCTCTACCTATGGAGAATTAATAATACCTTAAGGTTGTCGTTGCTCAACAATGTGTCTTTCCTCCTATTCATTTGGCATATTTGTGGGCAAATAAATGGAGACTTCAAAAGTGTATCTTCATTTCTTGATCTTCAAATGATATCACTTTGATTACTGAAAAAAGGCTCCCACCAAATTGAATCAACAACATCAAAGTACTCATATGTAGCTCTAATATAGATTCTTTTAATTTCTTCTAGGAATTCAAAATAATTTATATCTCTCTTATGCCTTCGTGCATTATGGATTTCAACAACTAATTGTAATAATAATATCTTTGATGCAAATATTGGATGATATGGAATGAACTTAAAAAATTCTAAATCTGACGATGACCCCCATTCTGCAATAGTTGAATACTTCTTGCCCCATATAATTGTTTTCCCATCAATTTTTTAGATACGAAATTGATGCTTGAAGCTAATGCATTTCTCCTCACCATTAAGGGAATTTAGAGGTCTAAAATGAGTCTCCTAAGAAAAATGTACAACCAAAATAAAATTTATAAGAACCAATAGGATTAAAGATGTTGATGTCAACCATGGGGAATGATTCAACATTTTTGGAGTAAAAAAGTAAAAAGATTAAAAAATAGTAAAATAATGAAACTACTTTTTCAACTCGTATTTTCAACTTATCACCCTAAGATTTTACTCAAATTTTGATCGGGAGTACTCGTTGGATGTAAAATTTAATTTTTCATCCAAAGAGTACCCATATTGCATACTTTTGATGAACCCTGCTACATGCAAAATGAGAAATACATGAAAAAAACATTATTGCAATCATGTTTTTCATGTATTTTTCACTTTTTGTGTATTAACGTCCATTGAAAGTATGAAACATGGGTACTCCTTGGACGAGGAATCAAATTATGCATCCAATGAGTATTTCCACTCGAAATTTGAGTAAACCCATAGGGAGATAAGTTGAAAATACGAGTTGAAAAAATAGTTTTTTTTTTTCCTCTAAAATTTGATGATGTAATCTAATCTTATTTTATTCTTTCTAATATTATTTTATAATTTCCTTAGGAGGCCCATTTTAGACCTCAAAATTCCCTTAATGCATGCATTCCATTAGGCCCCTATACTACTAGTGTAACCCCTTATTGTTATTAGTACAACCCACTTATTATATTGATGTACCCATGTAGTGCCCATATTGTTACTATTGTGCCCCATAGAAGCCCACTAT
The DNA here is from genome assembly GCA_000404065.3 of Pinus taeda. Taxonomy (NCBI): domain Eukaryota; kingdom Viridiplantae; phylum Streptophyta; class Pinopsida; order Pinales; family Pinaceae; genus Pinus; species Pinus taeda. The sequence goes on along the minus strand of APFE030903997.1, from coordinate 27,564 downwards.
TGTTATTATTGTGCCCTTACATTATCATTGTTATGTCGGCTGTGATTATGTTATGACCCCTTAGACTCCTATATATAGAAAGGAGGTCTTTTCATTTGTATCATCCAAGAATTGTTCATTTATGTAATGTAAAGGAGGCTGCCCCCTCGAAGAGGCTGAATTCTAAGGCGTTGATCTATCTTTTCTTGAGCTTGTTCATAACATTTGGTGTCAGAGCTTTGGATTCTAGGGTTTCGCTACTCCAAATAGGTCATCGTGGCATTTTCGCTATAACTTTTTTTCTACGACATTTCAGAAGCTAAAAAAAACCCATTTGAGAAGAAATCGTGCTGAATCTCAAGTCCGAATTTCAGAGATATTCGCACTATATTTTCGGAGATATGATCTGAGGAAGTTGGTCTTCTTGTAGACTCCTAAATTTCATTCCAAACAGGTGACTTGGGCAAAATCATCATAACTTTCTCTTTGAGCATCGGTTTGAAATTTTGTAAGAAGATACAGAAAGAGGACAGACTGTAGTTTCTTGTATATATTTTTAAGTGCCAAAGGTCGAAACAATGACACGTGGCACTTCATACAATTTTGCTATTCTGGAAAGATCTATAATCAGGTCATCTTGGGAGATTGTGCATAACTCCTTGGAGAATCCAATTCGGATCCAATTCGGATCAGACTGGTGGCATTGGAAAGAGGACGTAGAGGGCTACTACAGATTGCAATTTTAGAACTTAAAGATCTGAAAGTATAGAGTTACAGTCATTTCAAGATTGAGCCCCTAAAATCAAGAAAAGGCAAGATGAGGAAGTTTGTTGGCAAGGATCCGGTAAATTGGATACTTCAGATGGAGCAATATTTTGATCTACATGGTGTACCACTGTTACAAAAGGTATGTATTGCATCTTCATATTTAGAATCAGATCAATTT
>APFE030903997.1:10051-25669 GCA_000404065.3 Pinus taeda | reverse complement strand
AATTGTTCATTTATGTAATGTAAAGGAGGTTGCCCCCTCGAAGAGGCTAAATTCTAAGGTGTTGATCTATCTTTTCTTGAGCTGGTTCATAAAACATTCCCAGAATAAACCTTCCGATGTTAATTGTTTCTTCCAACACATCAAAAACATGCTCAAGAATGTATGATTTCTTAATACATTCAATTAATGATGACAGGCTCCCAACATCCTTCCTCCTCGATGTTAGTGAAAAATGACTTAACATCTGATGAATATGGTCATGAGTGTGCCCAACAAGAAGGAAACCCACCTTTACCTTTTTAAATATTCCCAATTCAACAAGCATGTTTAGATATCTGAAAACAACTTGATTTTTGTTTTCATGGCTTGTGTTGTCTAATTGCAGATACAAAACTTCAGGAAGAATACCAGATCAATGAGAAACCACATCATGGATTATAATTATGGTCAGATTTGCATCATTATGGATATTTGGTGCTATGAAGTAAATCATTGGGAACATCTTCCCATTATAGACCATACAACCAACCAAGTGAAATTGAATAAAATTATCCTCCTATAAAATTTTTGGTGTGTTGACAAAATGTGGCAGAAGTGTTTTATTTTGGTGCATATCATCAGTTATCACACCGAAATATTTATTAAATTTATCATAACACTTTTTTCGATGCTTACACAATTTTTTCCTTTCACTTGTTTGCTGATTATGATCCTCTTGAAGTGATTTAACAATGGAATCTGCACATAAAATAAAGGAAACCCATTAATAAATATATTTTCATAGTTGATAACTATCCAATTTTAAAAAATAATGTTATGAATGCATACCCCTTTCTTCCTCTTGACATCTATCCCTTTTTTATTTAAGAGAAACACATGTACTACAAATCCCCATCCTTGTCTTCTTAGGAATACGGACATTGTTGAATTCGTTCTTCCATATCCTTGTAAAATATGAATATGTAACAAAATTACCATCTCCTTCAACAACTTCTGCATATTCTCTCTATAAGCTGCAGATTTCTCTTCTTGAGAAAGTATCTGGAATATGTATTGTGTCTTTATTTGGCATACACTTCCCATGCTTCGAAAAGAAGTCTTTCATCCATGACATTGTAGTAATTGTCGATGGCCCAACCTCTTGTCTATAATATACTTCTGAATAAAATGTAGGATCTTTTTCCAGTCTTTCTTGGATTCTTGACAAACGAAAATTACTAATTAAATGCAACATTTTGAAAACCTTTCTATAGAGAAATACATTCCCAATATGATAATCATAACCTGCTAGTGTAGATTGCATGAAACCCACTAAATATGAATTTTGCATGCTTTTATTCATTGACAAATATCTCTTCATTTGATCCAAAGAAAACTTGAAATCCATATGTTTCATGCAATCCTTTTGACAACATTCACTTGAAATCAGATCACTGATAAAACTTATAATTGCGAGATATTTTATCATAAGCCTTGTATAATTGGAATAATTTGGATTGATATGAAAATGTCTACTCCTACTCTTAGATACAATATTTGCTTGCAACGTCTCCATCAATTCATTATCCTACGTAGAAGAATTTTCATCATCATTAGGAGGAATATTATGCTCAGTATGATCATTCTGAACATAGTTAGGAAATTCATCACAATCATTGATTGGAAAATATTCATTACCATCCTCACCTGAAGGAAATTATCGACTAGCAACATTTGCTGAAATCCTAACTCAGATGAAATTCTTCACCGTCTTCATCTGTGCTTTTGAAATCCTCTCTTGGAGGATTCAATTCATCATCACCATGAGTGCCTTTGAAACACTCACTTAGAGAAAATGCATTATTCATATATGTGTTTCTTGTTGGAATATATTATATTCCTTGGAAGATAATATTGTCTTTGTATTATGTTGAAAACTGTCCACAATATTATCCCATATTTATTATGGCATTACATACTCTTGTATCCATTTATTATATAAAGAGGTGTTATTTTGAAGAATTATATTATCCCACATTCAATATGTGAGAGTAATTCCTCCACATCTCTGGGTATATAATAAGGTGAAGGGAGCCTCTTAAGATATATACCATTTTTTTATACCATCACATCTTATTCTCTGCTCACAACATACTTCCATTTGTATTGGTTTATTTGTAGTTTCTCTCTTTCTAAGATTGGAGGATATTTCTGGAGATAATAGAAGACAACCTTCCCATGGACGTAGCCCAGTTGAGTGAATCACATATATTTATTGTATTATTTTTCCTTGTTCTCTTTCTGTTCTTATTTATATGTTGATATATTGTTCGTTTCTTAGATATATAGATATTTTAGTAGATCTAATATTCTAACATGGTATCAAAGCCATGGCTACTATGATCTAGCATCTTCTTTGAATTTAACCATCAATGTGTATCTTCATTTTTTGTTACCTAGGCACTCATTTTTTTTGTAGATTTTATTTTTATCTGGTCAACATTAGGCTTCTCTTCAGATTTGGGCATGATTCTACATATTTGAGTTTTTTTCTTCTCATAACCCTCACTTTGTTATGTAGTTTTTTGCATATTTTTTTCAATGAGCTCTTGATTATTTTTTTGTAATATCTATATGGTTTTTGGATTCTCCTCAAGGATATCTATTTTTTGGTTGTAAGATCTTTGATTTTTGTCCAATTTTTTGGTCCTTTTTTTTGTAGGATTGAAGATTGACAGACTAAGGGTTTAGATCATAATTTCGGCCACATAAGTGGATGCAGAGTGGCTGCACCATTTCTAAAAACTGGTTATAATGAGCATTTAGAGCATTATTGAATGCTTTTTTTTCGACACTCGACATTTTTTGTTAGATCTACTACCTTATGTGCAGAATTTCGAAGAACATAGTATATATTTGGGTTCCTCTCGCCGAGCTCCCTAATTTCAAAAACAACTCAACCAAAAGGAGTACTGGAAACAAAATTATCGATGATTTAAGATTGACAATTTTTTTAGGTTTTTTGGTGACAACAGAACGAACTGCAAAAATTTACAATTTTCTATCCACTTTTTCTCTTGTCATTTCTTGCATTGGTCTATATTTCTTGTTAAAATTTCTATCATTATGACTTTAGCAGTAGCTTATGTTCCTGAACTCGTCGGTTCTAACTATCTTGCATGGAAAAGGAAAATGATTGATGTTCTCAGGAGTAAGAATCTATGGAGGTTAGTTAATGGTGAACACAAGAAACCTACAAATGCTCAAGCCTTGATTAAATGGAACGAAAAGTGTGATCAAGCAAGAGAGCTCATTGGTCAAATGATTTCAGATAGTATTTAGGTGAGTATTGAAGCAGAAAACAACTCGGTTGAGGTATGAATAATTCTTGCTTATTTATTTAATAATTTCAATGATGTTTATGCTTATTACCTTGAAAAGAAGATTCATGAGATAGATCCTACTAATTTTGATAGAGTAGAATTATAACTTTCTGAATTGAAAACCTTAAATAATTGTGGTAAAGATTACAAGAAGACAAACACTGCTCTTATCATTCTTGTAGAACAAAAATTTCCATCTTTTTATGACATGTTAATCCAAACTAGGAATGGGGATCTTGAATTGTCTCAAAGTACCATGAAACCTACTTTTGATTATTTTTGTAAAGGGTTGATAAATGAGCAAGAAAGGTTGATTGGTTCAGGACAAGTATCACCTAGTAAAGTTGTTATGGCACATAATGAAAATCCTAAGAATTTTTTTAATAATGCTAAAGGTTCTTATTCACACACATCTAATCATACTAATAATAATGGTCATGCTTCTCATGCACATCATGAAACTAGTAAGAGGAAGAAAGTATACAATCCTTGTAAGCATTTTGGTAAAACTAGCCATCTTGAAAAGAATTTCTTTAAAGTGAAACATTTAATGGTTAAAGCTAACAAGAAAAATTCTAATGAATCTCAAGTAGCTTTATGTGCATCTATTGTTTTGTCTAGCAATTATTCTTCTAATGTGGAATGGATAATGGATTCTAGTGCTCCTAAACATATGACTGGTAATGCTTCTTTATTTACATCTTATGATATAAACACTCATCTTAGAAAGTTTATATTGGTGATGGTAAACAACTTTTTGTAATTGGTTCTAGTAATATTAATGTTTCTAATGGTCAATTGGAATATGTTTTTCATGTTCAAAACATGCCCATCAACTTAATTTCTATTTATCATGCATGCTAGAAAGGTTTTAAATTTGAAGCTTGGCCTGAAAAATATGTTCTGGTTTTAATTCAACTAAGAGACAACCCTTTTATTCCTATGTTGCTAATGCTGATGAACTAAGTCAATTATGGCATGAAATATTGAGTCACTTGAATTATGGTAAAATTAAAATGCTAACTAAAATGGTTCATGGTTATGGTAAAATTCTAACTACTGGTGTTTGTGAATGATTTGTTCTTGGTAAACATCATAGAGAAACATTTGATAAAGGTAAAGCCCAGTGCGGTAAAGCACCTTTGCAATTAATTCATCGTGATATCTGTGGTCCTCTTGAAGTTCCTTCAATATCTCATGCAATTCATTTTATTACATTTATTGATGAATTTAGTAGAAAATCTTGGGTTTATAATATGAAAAATAAAAGTGAAACATTTGTAAAATTTCAAGAATTTAAAACAATGGTTGAAAATGCATCTGGTAAGAATATTAAAACCTTGCGATCTAATAATTGGGGGAATTCGTTAAGCAATAATTTGATGCATATTTATCTAAACATGGTATTGAACATCAAAAGACTATTCCTTACATACCTCAACAAAATGGTGTTGCTGAAAGGAAAAACAAAACTTTAGTTGAAATGGCTAGATGTATGCTTTATTCTAAAGGACTGCATAAGAAATTTTGGGTTGAAGCCACCTGTTGTGCTAATTTTATTTTAAATAGAGTTCCTACTAAAATTGTTAAGCATGTTACCCCTAAGGAAAAATGGAATGGAGGTAAACTAGATATTGGTAATTTTAAGGTGTTTGATTGTGAATGTTGGGCTCATATTCCTGATGAAAAACAAAAAAAGTTAGAACCCAAATCTCACAAGTGTATCTTCATTGGTTATGATGATAATTCATAGGCTTACATGTTGTTTGATCCTTCTAATCAAAGTGTCATAGTCAGAAGGGATTTTCAATTTCATGAAGTCTTTTCCCAACCTCAGTCTATAGAATCTCATGTTACCCTGAATTTACCAATACCACATGTTACTCTTATTCTTTTTACTACTTCTCCCCGTTTTGTACCTCTTATTGATCTTGATTCTTCCTCTCCCTCAAGTATTCCATCTAAAACTCATGAAGCTCTAGAAGTGACTCTTGTTCCTTCTACTCTTCCTGTTTGGGCTCGAAAAACTCTTGGATCTGCATGTAGTGAGGTCAGAAATCCTTCCGACACTCGTCAAACTAGATCTAACTTTTATCTTATGACCAAATTTTTGGCCACATATGATCTTAATGTTGATCAATGGTTTTCATTTGTCAACCCAAGTAACACCAGGGGCTACCTTGATATTTCAAGGGAATTTTGACTTGACAACTTACTCTATTTTGATTCATAGATCTTCTATATGGATTCTACTCATCGAGATATTTCCGTTGATATATGGCACACAAAGTAATTCTTCATGGTTTGAGAGATATTCATGTTTGAAGTTAGTAACCCTAGTTAGTGGGCTAAAACCCTATGGGGTTGTGGCATGGCACTCATAATTGGTTGTGTTCATTGAATAGTCAATAATTAATAAATATTATTTTTCTCCTAAAATCCCTACAACTTCACTTGTTGAGGACCCTCAACTCAAGACATTCATATAAATAATGACCCTCGTGTCCTCCTCTAGTTGGGATTTTGTGGCTTAAAACAGGTCATAGTGGAATTCTCACTATAACTTGTTTTCTGTGAAGCTTCAGAAACTGAAATTAAAATCCAATTGAGCCAAAATCTTGATGAGCCTTGTGACCGAATTTTAGATCTTGGTTCACTATATTTTCAGATATATGATATGAAGAAGTTAGGGTTTTTGCAGGCTCCCAAATTTCATGTCAAATAGGTGATGTTGGGAAAATTGTCATAATTTTCTATTTGAGCGTTGGATTCAAATTTAAATAGTCACATAAATAGGATGGATGGTAGTTTTTTTAATATAGTTTTCAAGGTCAAAGGTCACAACAATGACATGTGGCACTTCGTACAAGTTCACTCTACTAAACCAGTCTATAATCAAGTCATCGTGGGAGATGGGTCATAGCTATTTCTTGACGAATCCAATATTGATCAGACCTATGGTGCTAGAAAGAGGACTCAAATGGCTACCATAGGACGTAATTTCAAACCTTAGAGATCCGAAATTACATAGATACAACAGATCCAATATCTAGATCCTAGAAGGAAAGAAAACACATACATTCAAGGATCACTGTAGTAAGGACCACACATCAATAGTCAAGGGTAAGTCTCCTACAATAAGGGATATTTGATTAGTGTTTACATTTGAAATATGAGTATCATATCTGAAATATGTTTTTGTAGGACAACATAAGTACATACAGGGTCTCAGTTATATATTTATATCTCTATATGTCACAGTTAGTTTTGATACCACATTTCAGATGTCCTATTCTTGATACTACACATTTGATGCTACATATTCTTGATGCTACACCAAGTATGATAAATCTATATGATGTTGTAAGTTCATGTTACTTGTCTTGTCATAGTTGATAGAATGGTCTATGTTGTTGTACCTAGAACTTGGTCCATCGCAAGTCTAGGGTCTGTCATAAGTTTTTATTGTATATATCTTTAGGTCAATTTTGGATATAGTCTTGCATAGAGTCTAGCCTATATCAAGAGTTGGAGTATTTGTCTACTACTACAACAAGTCAATAAAAAAATTGAAAAGCACACTTCAGGTACACATTGTAATTTTAATTTGTATTTATTCATTATTATGCACTTACATGTGTTTTTATAGGCAGAGGTAAGTTGAATGGTATTTTTTTTTGTTTTGGGATTGGTTTCGCCGGGAAAATTTTGGATGCAGGTACAAGAAGATTCAAGTACAACTTCAAGTAATAATTCAAGAGCAGAAGTATCAAATAAAAGGAAGCATTGAAGTAGGACAATATTTGAAGACATTACAACCATTCGTATATTGTGAAGAAGTGTCAAGGCCAAGAGTCATCATTGTAAAGTTGTAATCTGCCTAGAGTCGAAAAGGCATTATTGGGAGGTATAGGAGTCTATGTTGGGATGATGTCATGGTTGAATTGCAGGTCGTAGTGTGATTGGGTGTTCGGTCAAAATCATTGCAAATCATATTGTATCGTGGATCGTTGTTCCTAGTATGGGAATCCACACCCTTGTCTCATTTTAGTCACTATAGGGTGGCAGGGAGGTGTTAAGCTAGTGCATGAAGTCACCTACAGGTTGGAGCCTGTGAACACTTTAGGGTGGTAGGTTGGTCTAGGATGTTAGGGCATCCATTCAATTGACTATTGAAAAAACCAAGGCATTGGGGCATCCTTCCAGTGGGAGCTGGAGAAGAATGATTTTCTATAATTATAGGAATTTGTTGCTTTCATTTTAGTTGGGGCAGAAGATTAAAGAATTTATTAGAAAAGGATTCGGTGGTTTTTGACCCAAAGGGGGTTTTTCATCTAAAATTCTTGTGTCTATTGTGTTCTTTTATTTATTGTTATTATTACATAAACATTAATAATAATTGAAGATTAACTAATGCTCTGTAAAGATTTAAAAGTGCTAATTGCTAAGGAATATTGATTCAACCGCGCCCCCCCTTCAATATTTCCAACACCTACTACTTATGCTCAAGCTAAGGGTAAGCCTCATTGTGAACAAGATATGTACATTGAATATTGATCTCTTTTGAGAAACATGGCTTGGTCTCTTTTTCCTCTTCCTTTAGGAAAGAATTTAGTTGGCTATAAATGGATTTATAAAATTAAGTTCACTACAAAAGGACAAATCGAAAAGCATAAAGTTAGATTAGTTGCAAAAGGTTTTAATCAATTTGAAGGTATTGATTATAATGAAACTTTTGCTCATGTTTCTAAAATGAACACAATAAGAACCATTTTATCACTTGTTGCATCTTATAAGTAGGAAATTCATCAAATGGATGTTAAAAGTGCCTTTTTAAATGGTGATCTTATTGAAGAAATTTATATGCAACAACCTCCTAGTTTTATTTTTGTTGAATCCTCAAGTTTAGTAAGAAAATTACACAAATATTTATATGGTCTCAAACAAGCATCTAGGGCTTGGTATGATAAAATTGATTCATATTTCTTGAAAAATGGTTTTAAGCATTGTCTATCTTATCCAAATTTGTATGTTAAGAAATTTGGTGATAATTTCCTTATTATTGTTTTATATATGGATGATCTAATTATGAATATTGCTCTTCAAAAGCAGTTTGAGATGATAGATCTTGACACATTGCACTATTTCTTGGGTCTTAAAATATGGAATATGGCCGATGGCATTTTTCTCTCTCAGCCTATGTATGTGACTTATTTATTGGCTTGTTTCCATATGAGTGATTGTAAACCTACTCCTACACAATTTCAATATGGTGTAAAGTTAATTGTTGAGTATACCACTGCACTGGTTGATGCTACTCTTTATTGTCAACTTGTTGGTAGTTTGATATATTTAACTCACAATAGACCATATCTCTATTTTGCGGTCAGTATGGTTTCTCAATTCATGCAACAACCTCATGAAATTCATTGGTAGACATCGATGAGAATTCTATGATATTTACAGGGGACATTGCATTATGGTGTATTTTACTCAAGCAGTGCTACAATTTTACTCTATGGTTATACAAATTCTAATTGGGCAGGTGACAATTCTGATCGATGGTCAATTGTTGGTTACATATTTCAACTTGGTTCAGGTCTGATCTCTTGGTCCAACAAGAAGATAAAGACTCTCTATTTATCTTCATGTGAAGCAGAGTATAGAGCAACCAAAGAAAGAACTAAATTAGTCATTTGGTTATGACATGTTCTTACCAAGCTTGGTCTGGTTCCGAAATCATCCACTGCGTTGAAATGTGACAATCAGGGTACAATTCAACTTACTTATAATCTGGTATATCACTCCATGATGAAGCATCTCGACCTTGATGCTCATTATATTTGAGGTCTTGTCATCAATGGTATTCTTTCTCTAGAGTATTTTCCTACCGAGCAACAGGTAGCTGATATCTTCACAAAATCCTTGACAAAAGCAAAGTATATGCATCTTCATTCTTTGCTTGGGATGAGGGAAGTTGTCATGAAGGGGGAGCAATAATGACTCCTTCCTTCCTTAGTGTTAGGATGAGCCCTTCTCCCAGCCATTATTAAGGGGAGTGTTGGAATATATTATATTCCTTAGAAGGTAATAATGTCTTTGTATTATGTCGGAATTTGTCCATTGTAGAATTTTTTTGAATTTTTCTACAAATCAGCTAGCTCTGATACCATGTAGAAATTTCCCACCTATAGATCAACTTAGTAATGCAATGTACTAAAGAAAAACACTTGATATACTTCTACAAAAATTTAGGGAAAGCTTAATCAACCATGAACAACATCAATAAGAACACATATAACTGATAAGAAGGAATCAATCACACATAACGCAAAAGAATTTACCTAGGGAAAGCACCTGCTTAAAACCCCATCTCTGTATTATCATATAAGTGGAAATATAGTCCGGATTACACAAAGCCTTAGCTCGGAAGCTATCTAGCTCTCAGTACAATCCCTCTGCTGCTCATAGATAGTCAAAGGCTTCTCACAAGCCTTCTCCTCTGCCCTCCAAGCCTCCTATTTCCTTGTGCAGTTTCCTTAGGGTCCAGTGTTACCACCTGTGTGAATTGGCCTCTTCATACACTCACTAACCTCTGATTTAACTGCACAAACTTGAGGGAGATAAATCCTCGTCATGGATGAGCTTCCTTTATAGGAAAAATATTCATCCAACTGATAGTACACTATCCCTTCTCTGATCTCAACTGGGTCTCTGTCTGAAATAACATGCATGAGTTATTTAAGCTATAATATTTAGTTATCTGAAAATACCAGTTGTTACATGCAAGCAAGCATTAACAAACTGAATCTCATTAATTTAACAATCTGTTAAATTAATCTAACTGAACTTGACTCAGTTAACTGAGCCAACTAATTATAACTCATCCTTATCTCTTTAACTGATGGATAAATTCATCAATTAATAGATAAACTATTTCATGTCCTCACATAGACTTCAATTTTGTTTTTCCTTAACTAATTAACTCATGGAGATTAATTAATTAATATTTTAAACCACTGGTAAGACCAAATTCGTTTTTACTTCCTATAGTTAGACCACAGATTGCTAAAAATAGAAAGGGACCTAGAAATGCTATTTTTAGAAGATTCTATTTTTAGCAGTGTCACCTCTCGCCCAAGGTGGCCAAAATTCTCATTGGCCAAACTTCTATTTTTAGAAGTGATATTTTTAGCAATTCTATTTTTAGTACTTTCTAAATTTAACATTTCTTGTTGCACAATTTTCAAAATCCACAATCTTATGTAAAAGAGTAATACATTATATCCCATATTTATTATGGCATAATATACTTTTGTATCCATTTATTATATAAAGAGGTGTTATTTTGGAGAATTACATTATCCCACATTTAATATGTGAGAGTATTTACTCTACATCTCTGGGTATATAATAGGGTGAAGGGAGCCTCTTAAGATATATACAATTTTGTGATACCATCACATCTTATCATGTGCTCACAACATACTACCATTTGTATCGGGTTATTTGTAGTTGCTCTGTTTATAAGATTGTAGGAGATTTATGGAGATAACAGAAAGACAACCTTCCCATGGACGTATCCCAATTGGGTGAACCATGTATATCTGTTGTATTTTTTTTCCCTGTTCTCTTTCTGTTCTTATGTATATGTTGATATATTGTTGCTTTCTTAGATAGATAACTAGTTTAGTAGATCTAATATTCTAACAGCTCTAAAATTAACATTTGCAAGAAACTCTTCATCCTCCCCTTCATAACTGGTGCTATCATAATACTTAGGATTAGGATTAAGTGGAAAATATGACTCTCTATTCATAGTCAATATCATTTGCAAGAAATTATTCATCCTCCCCTTCATCAGTGGTGGTCTCATAATCCTTAGGATTAAGACTTAAGTGGAAACTTTGAATTTCTATTTAATGGAAATTCTTCATCCTCCCCTTCATCGATGGTGCTCTCATAATCCTTAGGATTAGGACTAAGTGAAAAATTTGAATCTCTATTTATTGGGAATTCTTCATCCCCCCCTCGTGTTCCTTAATGGTGCTCTAATAATCCTTAGGATTACGATTATGTTAAAAGTTTGACTCTGGAAATTCATCATCCCCCCCTTCATGAGTAGTGCTCTCATAATCCTTAGGATTAGGACTAAGTGGAAAATTGACACTCTATATACTAGAAATTCTTCATCCTGCCCTTCGTCAATGGTGTTCTCATAATCCTTAGGATTAGGACTAAGTGGAAAAATTAACTCTCTATTCACATGAAATTATTTTTGCTACCCTTCATCAATGTTGCTCTCATCATCCTTAGGATTAAAACCAAATGGAAAATTTGTCTCTCTATTCATAGTGAAAGAATTCCTGTTATATTCATCAATATGAATAGAGTTGTTGCATGACGAAGATGTCAATGCTACAGAAAGAAAAACTTCACTATCAGAAGAATCCACGACTTTCAACTAGAAGATGTCGAATGATACAAATGCATTCTCTTCCAATGACAATTTATTGCTTAGAGATTGAAAATTTTCCTATAAATTTTCCTCCCCCCACCATTTTTTTGCCGAAAATTTTCCCTCCAAAGTTCCCCCCTAAAAACTTTTGCCAAAAATTTTCCCTCCAAAAATTTCGTTTAAAATATTTCCCTCCAAATTTTTCTTCTAAAATTTACTTGAAAGCATATTACTAAACTTTTAGCCTTCAAAATTTTCACCCTACTTTCTATTCAAAATATACACAATTTTTGTTTAATGCATTCCTTCAAAATTAAAACATTTTTTTATTTAAATTATTTAACATTTGCTACATAAACTAAATTAATTTATAATTGATATTTTATTTTTTGTCCCACAATGAATAAAAAATAATCTAAATTTTACTTTAATTTTTTTAATTTTAATTTTAATCCCACATTCGAGAAATACTAAAGCAATCCTACAATCTTCACTATATAATAACATTCATTGTATCTATTCATCACATCACATCAAATCTTATGGGTTTTGTCAAAAAGTTTGGAGCAATTTTGCGGATGAGCTACATTGTCATCGATAACAAATTCAACGATAGTTTTTCACATTTGAAAGATTATTTATCCTTCTATTTTGACTATTTAAAGATGAATTTCGAGAAATTCTGTTGTTTTGCGGTCTTTATGCTTCGTAATTTTATTTTATTTTTTGAATTTTTTCTTTGCACTATCATATTTTATAGGAAAAACCACATAAAAATCTCTATTTTTTATATTTTTATAGCGAAGAAGACGAAAATAGAACTCAAATTTGTAGGATTTCAAGGAGAAAAATTAAGAAAAATTAAATATTTTAGGGATTTGAAATGAAAAAGCCGGTGTTAATTTTTTTTTTGAATTTACCTTGGGGGACATTTCAATTCCTACACGCAAATATATATTATATATTCAATTAAAAAAATGTTCCATTTTTTTTTTCAAAAATGAAAAACAAAAAAGCAATTAATTTTTTAACCATATATATTGGTTTTTAAAAAACATTTTTTTTTAAACAATATAAATATTGTTTTTCTTGTAAGCTTGGCAGAACTACATCTTCATCATGTCCAATATATCACCCCGATCATGGTAGGGAATTGAACCAGTGACTTCACATCAAGGAGTGCCTTAATAGAGCACTTGGTCACCATCTATCCATGACCCCATGGACAATATAAATATTGTTTTAAAATATTATTATTATATTATTATTATTTTTTAAAACATAGTTAATTTTTTTTAAATCATGGCCATCACTGGGGGCTGAAGCCCATGGGCGGGTCTGCATGGGCTAGAGGGAATTGATCCCTTGGCTCAGTGGGGACCGAAGGCTCGTGCACAGGCTCGCCCTGAGCCTTCAACCTCCCATTTAAAAAAAAATTTTACTTTAATATAATTTTAAATTTTTAAATAAAAAATGTATATATTTGTTTTGTTTGTTATAATATATATATATATATATATATATATTACATAATATATATATATTATATATTATATTTTTTATATATTAGGAAGACGGCATCAAAGAAGGTCTCTATGAACGTTTCTAGAACAAGGAAAACAATTTCATCATCTAAAGTTGGAGTTGGATGCTATATGAATATTGTTGAACATACTCAAACTGAGAAACATCATAAAATTCAAGCAACTGGCCTGTCAAGTACATTCAAGATTATTTTTGAATGGAATAATTCATGAGAAATAAATAAAACAAATTTTACATGGCATGTTAAAGATATTGAAAGCGATGATAATACATATATCTATCTATATTGTGGTATGATTAACTTTGGTGAACCACATGAGGTGATGGGTAGAGTACGAGACATATATTTGGTGCCGAATGCAAACATTATTTATGTTCTTGCAAAATTTCCCAAGACACATGAAAATGTTAGATATCGTCTCTCAAAGGTCAAGTATGACACATGAAAAATCTACATAGTTGTGTGAAGAAAACACAACCAACATTGTAAGTATGCTTATTTATATTTATGTGTTATGCATGATTGCAAGGATCATTAATATTTTTTATAAATCATTGCTCATTGACATATTGTATTTTGTTTGATAGGATTCTGCTGAGAGTATTTCAATCATGTTGGAGGGTATTTATTATCTAAAGCCAAATATTATGTGATCAACAATTTCCATACAAAGAGAGAAAAAGAAAGGAGAATGAAGCACAAAACAATAACTCATGACATTGCAATAATACATATAGGGGATCAACAAAGAAACCCTAAGGTGGGCCAATATAGTAAAACTAAACATATTGCTTTTGAAGATGTAGAAACTGAAGCTGATGCTGAAAAATATGCTACCATTAGTGAGGAGGAGATTAGAATTATTGTTCAAAAGGAGAAAATAAATAAAACACCAAAATGAAAAATGGCCACAAATGTCTCTCTTATAGTTGATGACGAGGAGATTGTTTATGTAGAACAAGATATATTATATGGTAAGAAAAAGAAATCAAAAGTTGGTCAATCTGTAAAATTCATGGGCAACATTGAAGATCAAAGGGAAAAATATAAAGGAAAAAAAAAATCATAACACCAGGTGTTGATTTAAAGGATGTAATTATTAAAACAAAACAAAATTCCATTCAAGATCACTTGGTGAAGGATAAATTAATTATTGGTGGCAAAACAATTAGTGTAATTTCAGCCAATTCTATAGCCAAAATGAAGGACAATTTCAATATCAAATTAGAAAGGCACATCACTTACATGTCCATAATTTGAAAACATTGTTCAAGTACAATCCATATGCACATGTGGTGGATTGCGTGGTTCTTGTTGATCCAAATCAAGTTCCCAACAAAGAGGCAGTTGATAGGACACTATCGATGTGTTAGATAAAAATATTATGTAATTAGAGTGAACCATTCAACAGAGGCCAAAAGACAATTAATCGAGGGTATCCCAATAACTCTCTTTTTGAAATAGTGAACTGCATCATTTATGTTGGTTTAATAGAAACAAAAGGAAAGTTATTGACATGGGATCATGATGCTAATAATGAGTATAGAATGTCCATGACTTTCATCCAAAGGATCAAATTTATTCATAATGAATTTGTAGAAAAATGTGGAGGGGATAAGAAAAAAGTCGGTCTAATCTTTCAAAGGAAAAGTAAATTCAAATTTATTCAAAGACATGGATAACATTTTCCAGTTTGCATTTAGAACTTGGGAGATATGGGAATTGATTGATGAATTTTTCAGCATGTGGGAGGATATTGCCATAATAAATCAAAAGGTTAAAAATTCTAAACCCATAATATGTACCAACAATAAGACAAGTCCTGAAATGAACCAACTTCTTGATGATATGACTATCAAATCTTGGAGAACATTGCAAGAAGTGAAAGACACTAGTCAAATAAATACTATGTCGTGTGAAGTTATGTAAATTATCATTGGACGAAATGTGCTCAAAATTTCAAAAGGAAGTTTGTTGAACTATTTTTACTTTTTCTTGGACTATAATTTTCTTTTAAATATAACATATTTTTGTTGGTAGTATTTGTTATACATATCATTATATTAAATTTTTTTACTTTATTTATTCAATCATAATATTTGTACGAAAATACAAGAACATATGGTTAAAATGTTGAATTAAGAGAGTTGGGATGATGTTGTACGCAACTAACCAGAATCAAGTTCAAAACACTTCAAGATTTTTATCTTGCATTCACAAAGGTATGTTGATTTTTACATTAATTTTATTCG
>APFE030903996.1:0-10261 GCA_000404065.3 Pinus taeda | reverse complement strand
TTATTACGAATAGGATATCAGAAAATTATTATAAATCAATTTTTTTTTTAAATATTTAAGGTTTTAGAGGAATTGTTTTTCATATTTACAATATTTTTTTCAAGTTGACTAATTCTTCATTGTCTTTTTAGATTTGCACTTTAATGTTCTTATGGCATCAATTTTTGTTTTTTTGTCTTGCTTGGAGACCACATTGAAATCCATCATCTAAACCCAAAGACTAGATTGTGAGGAACCCAAACCCAAGTTTTTGTTTTGAATATAGGCCTAATACAAAATCCTAGACTCATGAGCCCACATGTCATTCACATATTTTCCATGTCATTCTTCTACAAGGGAAACAATTGTGGGTCATCGAGATCCATATCTTCTAGAAGGACATCTACTTCTTCCGAGGATGAGCTAATATCCCCCTATGGTAGTGGCTTTTGTTGGTGCTCTTAAGAGACTTTTGCACAATCTCTGTATGGTTCTAATATTTACCTTTTATTGATTACATGCTCGAGTTAATGTTCAATTTATTTTGAGTCTCCTTCAAAGAGTATAGAGACTCGATCCTATTCTCAAATCTATGGTTTTGATCAAAATTTGAGGTACCTTGGGACTCAAATTTCTACTTCTTTAGAGCATCTTTCCTCAATCAATTGGCTCTTTCTTAGAATGGTTTTCTTCAATCAATTCTATGGTATTCATTAAACAATTCCTAATAATATGCCTATATTGAAGATAATGTCTACATCAAAAGGGGACTTGTTCATAATCTAGAGGCTAATTCCAAACACTGTAATGATAATAAATATCTGTGGAGGCTAGATAAAGTTGGAAGATACTCATGTAAACACAGATCCATGCATCTGAAGCATACCTCCCTCTCTTGTTAGCCTCCAATAATTTGAGAATGTTTCCAATGGGATTGTTGATTTTCAAGAGTTCCTCCTCTCAATATTCCTTGGGAAGAGAAAAGAGATGGACCCACACCGGGGTCACAAGAAAATGGTCCTTATATGTATTACAATGCTCTTTCCAGAATCACATGAAGAGCCCTGAATTCTTGAAAAATTAAAACCCTCCTTCAA
Source organism: Pinus taeda (assembly GCA_000404065.3). NCBI lineage: Eukaryota > Viridiplantae > Streptophyta > Pinopsida > Pinales > Pinaceae > Pinus > Pinus taeda. The sequence goes on along the minus strand of APFE030903996.1, from coordinate 9,185 downwards.
AAACCCTTAGTATTTTTTCTAAGATAGAGAAAATAACTGTAGAAAAACCTTTGGCCTCTAACTCCAATTCTATTGACCCTGGGAGTTCCATTTATTTGAAACCCACCCAATCAAAGCCTTTTCAGAGGGCCATTATCCAATAAATTTGGAGATAAGAATGTGATCCTACATATATTAGATATGTTCTCCAATCTTACTAGATTTAACCTCATTTTTTGGATCTTTCACTCCTTTTGGGAGGAAACATCATGGATTTCTAATTTGCCACTATGCACACAATGGAGTGTTTATTGTGAAACCAGAAACCCTACTTCGTCTAGTCTCTTTATGAAAAAAATGTCAAAAATGAGGATATTTATAGGGAATACTAATAGATATGACTCATATGAATTAATTTAGCTAAAGAAGAAGCAAAGCCCCCTCTTGGAACTAAGTATAAATGATTATGTAGAAAAGAAAAGAAAAAACCTAAAATTTACCTAACAAAACCAAACTCCAACTTTTGTTATATAATTATTCAGTAGATATTAATAAATAATTATATTTTTATTATAATATTAGGAAGATTCTTTTTATCTCGCATATGACTTCATTCTATTAAAATGAAAAGGAAAAATATTTACATAGAGGGTTAAACCTCTGAGGGGGTAGCAACCTGCCCTCTGTCAAAAACTCTTGCAAGCATCCTGCTACCTGTCATTTACAAAAATAATTGTTCTGTCTGAAGACTGTTACAAAAAAGTTACAAAAAGTGTTGCTTTGACTAATACCATTTCAAAATGCTGCGCTGGCATATTCATTGTAAACTAAAAAAACACCTGGAGACTGACATGACCAAAATGCTTATCTTCCTGAAGCGCACTTGAAGGCCTGGCGAGCTTAATCCTGCGGAGGAGAGCCGAATTCCTTATCGCTCGTTAGATTTACCCATTCAAACATTACATTGTCCTCAACATCCGTCGCGCTTCTGCTAGGCGGTAGAACAAGATGGAGAATGTTTCCAGTGAAACTCTCTAGCTCGCGGTCAATTACGGGCTCCTGAGTAGACAAGGGTTGGCCATCCGTGCTCTTCCTTTCAGGGTCATTGAGAACCGCCCCCGATGGGCTACCTGGACTGTCACTAGGCACATGGGAGTTCGACGAATCCGTGGATGGATTGTCGGAACTAACCTGCTCTTCTTCTTCCTCAAAAATCACTATCACTAGGGCTGATATAAGCGGCTTGTTAAGCTGACTTCTAAACTGAAATCACGCGGAGTGGAAGGAACTATTCAGAGATAGGCCAGAACTGTTCGAGGGTGGAGAGGTGGGCGAAACAGGGGCCATGGACGGGCCAGAATTGTCAGAGGGCGGTGAGGGGGGCGGAACAGAGGTTAACGGATCGACGCTGTGCGGGACAGAACCACCTCTGCTGCAGGAACCACCCCTGGAGCTAGTTTGACTGCCGCATCTGGGGGTACCTCGTTGGCGCGGCATTGTCAATTGAAGATGCTCGCTGAGCAAACTTGGACACAGATTATAGGTGCGGGGAGGCCAATTGGAGGTAAATTGCTCTGGGTTCAGACCCCCAGCAATGACAGGCCACACCAAACTTCTGTGCCAGACTTCTAACAAGAAATTAAACTGAAAGGAATGTAAGACAACTGTAATGAGACACAGAGAAAAGCTGAAGGGAGCAGAGGCAGACCTACAGGACCCTCTTACCAGAACATAACCGAAACCAGCATACTGATACCTGACCCAAGGAGGCTCCCGAGCACTGCGCTCTGCCCTGGAACTCACTCTAATCAGCCATCTAAAGCTCGCCTCGGTGCCAAAATCACCAAGGTTCATGTCTTTTATGCTGTGAACAAGGTCCTCCAACCAGGACCGATATTATCTTTGTGCATTAACTCCCCTGCTCAGTGCCATAACTCCCCGTCTCCATCCACCATTAAGCAGGACCTTGAATGCCTGCTCCTCATCTGCTATAAGCCGCCTTGACCTGCCGGTTCACTGGCCAGCTGCCGTCCTGCCTTGTCTTGTCATGGGTACGTGTTACTAGCACCCGCATCCGGGTGTGAGTCTTCCTTCAGCTGCCTGTCATTGTTAACAATCTCATTGAAAAGTGGGAGCTTCGTTTCAGGAACTGTGTTGGAAATCAAGCCTCCCACAAGATCTTTTCCATTTTCCACTCCTAAATTCGCTAGGAAATCCGCTAGCTTGTTTCCTTCTCTTCTGATGTGTTTGAAGGTGATCGCCTGGTGAGTTAAGAACCATTGCTTGAGGAGGTCCAGGCGAGGAGCCAGTCTCCAGCTACTGCTTACTTTGTGGACAGGGGATCCATGCATTAGTTTTGAGGCCATAGTGATAATGATCTGGGAGTCTCCTTCTGCAATAAGAGGAAAAAAGCCTCGCTCTTGTGCTATAGTAAGACCTCTCCATAATCCTTCTAGTTCTGCTGCATTATTCGTGTTCCATCCTATTGAACCATGGAAAATTATGAGAGGGATACCTTGAGAGTCTCTGATGGCTCCTCCAAAGCCCGTTTGCCCTGGGTTACCTCTTGAAGCTCTGTCAAAGTTAAGTTGAAACAAATTGATTGGCGGTGGATTCCATATAGCTGCTGGCATCTGATGCTTATGAGTGCTATCGTTGGTTGGACTTGGAATATTTAATTTGATCTCCCAGTTGTTCCAGATAGCTTGTTCCTGCGGGTTGGATGGGTAGTCTTCCTTGGACCATACCTTCACAGCTAGAGTTTCTTTAAGGTTATTAAGCAATCATGTGCATAACTGATCAAGTGACATCTCTTGATCTTTAAAGATCCGTATGTTTCTCTCCTTCCAGATATTCCACATTAAGAGACCAGGAATGAGTTGCCAAAGAACATTTAATATTTTACTTTGATATGGTTCTTGGCTCCAGGTGCGAAGGGTACCTGTAAGATCCCCATGTATTCTACCTTCTTTTTGGCATCAAAATGTAATCTTTTCCCATAGTTTCCTACCAAGCTGACAGGTTTGCATGAGATGTAATGCTGTTTCCTCGTCTTGTTTGCAGTTGGGACACATGGATGGCCCGACGAAGTTCCGTTTTCTTAGATTGTCCCAGGTTAATATTCTGTTGTGAGACAGCAGCCATAAAAAAATAGAGACCTTCGGCCAGATGGTGGAGTTCCATATGTTATTCCACAACTTATCTTTAACTACTCTTTCTTTGATGATTATTTTGTAAGCCTCTTGAGTAGAGAATGTACCTTTTTCCTCGTATCCCCATCTCAGAATATCCATGTCTTTTGAAAATAGTATTTTCCATTTTTGAAGTTATGAAGCAAGAGTGAGATAAGATTGCTCTGGTCTGTGTGATAATATGTGGCGGACTTCTTTCCATTTCCTGTGTTCTTGCCCATTGTGAGGTTCCCAAAATTGGCTGACCTTATCAAAGGGGTTTATGTCTTGGTTTATGAGTCCCTGGATGTTGTCCCTGATGTTTGGGAGCTGCTGCCACGAATCTTCCCAAAACCTTGCTGTATTACCATTCCTCACATCCCAAAAGCTATGCTTTTGAATGAGATGGCGTTGGAGATTGTTTGAGTTCCATATAACTGATCCTTTGCTGACTTCTGACATTCTAATTCTTTCTTCGATGGGTACATTATCTGCGTATTTTTCTGTCCATAGAGATGCCCAGGGAGTACTTGGATTGGAGAGCCATCTCCACCAAATTTTGGCCCCCGAAACCATATTACTATGTTTTGGGTCTCTTAGCCCAATGCCTCCCACCTTTTTTGGAAGACATGCTTTCTCCCATTTAACTAGCGCCCATTTCCTATTTGGGCCTGAATTTCCCCATAAGAAGTTGCGTTGAAGCTGTTTGATTGCCTTAAGGACCCATTTGGGCGCCGCTAGAATAGAGAAGAGATAAGTAGGCATGGCTTGAAGAATAGCTTTAATTAGAACGAGCCTACCAGACATATTAAGAGTTCTATGAGTCCAGAGGAAAAGTTTAGCTTCAATTTTTTCTAAAAGACAACTCCACGAAGAATGCTTAATAGCCAGTGCAAAAAGAGGAGCCCCTAGATACTTGGATGGAAGAGAGGCTATGGTGAAGCCTAGGATGCGGGCAATTGCTCTTTGGGTGATAGGAGGCATATTGGAGAAAAAAATAAAGAGCTCCCGAGGCTTCCGAAAAGTTTTTTAGAATTAATTTGAATACTCGGGCTTCTTGGACAGATGGATGGCTGAATAACATGTTGTCATCAACGAATTGTTGGTGAGAAAAGGTCGAGATGTTGTGGAAGGCTAGGCCTTAATGGATATATTAAAAATGATAAAAAATATTAATAGATATATCAATAATGATATATTTATCATTATTAATGGATATATTAATTAATGATAAAATATTTATTTTATTGAATTAAAAATGGTCTAATAAATTTAAAAATATATTTCTTATAGTTTACATTGATTTATTTATTTAAAATAATATAATATGTTATTATTAAATTATATAATATGAGTTAATTTATAATATATATTAATTATATATATAATTATTATATATATATCTATTTTACTACAGTTATGAAGAGTTAAATATATTCAGATCAATGGTAATAATGAATTATTTTATCTTACTAAAAGTATTTTATATATATATTTAAAATCATATATTTATTTATATATTATATTATATATATATATATATATATCATTTATGAATAAAGTTTATATTTTAAAAAAATTATAAATATTTATATATTAGTTAAAATTTTCCCTCATGGGGTACCTTAATTACTGGACAAGTGGTGGAGGAGGTGACGACGGAGTGTGTCGAGCCTCCATGCATGCCCCACTCCATGTTTAATAGACGTGATAGTAAGGGTCAGCATGAGAGGTTGTCACCCACGACGATGGCTAATAAATCGTGTCCTTGGAGGTGCTTACACATTGCTTGGTCGTGGTGGGAGATGGTAGTGTTGTGCAATACGGTAAGGGTTTTGGAGCTCTTGCATGCCTTTCCAAGGTATAGGCCTTAGGGGAGAACTAGAGAATCTAGCAACTGATGCACAGTGCAGGGTGTGTTGGTAGCACTGGATGATCCTTGGGACCCTGCAACGTCCATGGAGAATGAACCAGTTGGAATTCTCATCGGCCAAGTTTGTTTGCGCGATGCTGTGTATGTGAGAGGAGAAGAGCTAGGGCTAACAGATCTTGGCCAAGAACTAGTGAATTATCCTCTTCTAGTTTGAGAGTAGTGGGGAACTTGTTCAGGACACTGGTTGTTTGGGACTTGTTGGCACTTGCGGCAAGACTTTGGTTTCTCGGGTCCCCTGTGAGGAATTACAATTGGGAAGGGCTTAGCTAGCTAGAGTAAATAAGAAGAGGCAAGTGTAGAAGACCTGGTGGGATGCCATGTTCAGCTTCCGAAGCACTGTGATGAGATTTTGCCTTAGTATGGAGAGTTTATTATGGTGATGACCGATGCAAGGTAACCCCTCAATTCCCATTGGGGGAAGTGGTAGAAGTTACACTATTTTCTATTGATTTGTGGGGTTGGGAGAGTGTTTGCATCCGTTTCCCTTTCAGGTGTTTTAGGTACGCCAAGATCCTCGCCACTGAGGAAGACCGCGTCATGGAGGTGTCAATCTGCGAAAAGCAGATCACCCATAGCTAGAAAATGAGGCCTTGTTAGCTTCGTTGGGTAGTCATGGGACAGAAGAGAGATTGATGGCTCTCCAGGGCATGTGGTTTCTCTAGTGATGCTGGAGTCTATCACTGCTCAAATCTGGAACATTCATGTGAACATGGACAACCTTAGGAACCAAAGGTATGATGACTATAACAAGCTTGTAGTTTTCATCAATGGCATTCAATTTGGCCAAAGTGAAATCATGGAATAATTGAATAATCTATGATGCCATCAAAGGTGCAGCAACGACCACCTTCGTAGTTTGGAAGCGAGGGTGGAGCATGTTGATATTCATATGCATGAATATGTTGGATATTTCACAACTCCTCCTGTAATCCCCCAACCGCCCTTCTTAATATGATGCTTTTGTTATGTTTCTCTTTTTGTTTATAGTATGTCTATCATGGCTCCTAGGCTGTGAGAAAATAATGCGTGAAGCTAGTAGCTCATGTTATCCTCGACGCCCCAATCTCAATAGGTCTAGTCAGACTGAGAGAAAGGGCCTGTTGAGATGAATTTTGTACTCTACACTTTGATCAATTATTAGTGATTGAACTTTGACTCTACTATATATATATATAATATATTCTATTAGATATATATATTATATATATATATATATATATATATTTATTGTTTGTTCATTATATTTATTTTATGAAATTGAACTATGAACTTATAATAATAATGATTATTTTATTAGCTTGATTGTGTTTTGAAATATAAAGTAATTAAAATTTAAAATTCACATTCATTATAATGATGATAATCAATTTTTATTAAAACTAAGATGGTTTATTGGACCTTAAAAAGTTAAGAGATTTCTTTGAAATTTTTAGCATTTTATTTTTTTTTCAAAAAAATATTAAGAGAGGTACTCCAAAGTTACCATAGTTTTATTGCTTTTAAAAGTCAAGAAAATTTGTAATGTGACAAATATTTTGAAAATTATATAGAATGTGAGTGTAAGATGAACAATTTAAGAGAGATTTTTTTCATCTTTACCTCTCTAATTGTTACAAATTTTTGGCAAACTCTTTCATGACATGGTATTTTGGGAATTGACCAATGCCTAGTTTCACTATGAAACTCGTGAAAAACTGTTCTTGTTTTATCAACATTCATTTTCTTGTTAACACTAATCATTAAAGAGAGATACTTTTGATTTTCTAGATTGGGGTTGGGGAATTCCTTATAATATCTTAGTTTTTTCCCTTTAACTCTTTATCACCCCACACTTTGACCTTAAAATCTGAAATAATAATATTCTTAATATTATGGTTATTCTGCAAAATGATCTCCTCCTTTATCCCCCAATGGTCTAGCCAAGATGAGCATCCTTATATCATCCCCTCTTGAAACAAAGGTGGAGGCTTTGGCAAGAGTTAGAAGCAATTGTATGAAATCTCTTCGCTTCCATGTTATTTAAATTAATTTTATACATTAGATACCTAACCATAGCCATGATTTCAATGGGGGCAAGATTGCTTCAATATATAGCGAAGATAAGATAGGAAGTTTTTTTTGGTAATTTTGAGATTGTTAATTAATAACTAATTTTAAATCTATTCTATCTTCAATCATATATTTTTGGACACACTAGAACTCTAAACCTCATATTCATATAAAATAATTTTAGTGATAAAATTCTTAAAAAAAAATAAAAATGACATATATTGGTAAAAATTACTCACTTACAATTAATTTTCAAACTTACAAATAAATTTCCTTCTGTATTTTCTTTTCACTTACTATAGTTTCAATTACTTTTAATATGAATTCCAATATTTATTAAAATACTAAAAGAATTATTAATAAAAATATATGTATTTTATTTTTGTTACTAACTTCTATGGTTAATAAACTTACTTTGTGAAAAGTTAAGAATAATATTTTGATTTTTAAAAATATATTTGTCAACCTGTTTTTAACAATGATCATATTTTATGAACACATGGCCTTGGTAATGCTAGCGTTTATGATATTCGATGATTAAGAGAACGCCATTGCTTTATATCAAATGTGATGAAGACAATGGAGTTTTTTAAAGATTATTTAAATAAAGAATGGATCCCATTTTAGCACATGGGCTTGCCCTCGTGGTTCTCATCATTATTATATGATATGAATAGATGGACTTGGTAGTGCTCATCATTATCATATTCTATGAATATGATATGAGAGAAGACCATTGCCTTATATTAAAATGTGATGAAGACAAGGAGTCCTATAAAGATTATTTAAATAATAAAATCCCCATATAAACACATGGGCTGGCTACTGTTCATTATCATCTCCTGGAATCAGGATAAAAGAGAGGGGTATCGCTTTATATTAAAAAGTCTACGAAGACAATGAATGATTAAAAGTGACATGTAGGTCGGTTGCTGGGTCCCTTGTAATAATACTTTTATGGTGAGGGTGCTAAATACAAGAAAAATATATTGAAATTAGGTGAGAAAATGGAGAATATGAATTGACTTAGCCCACTATATGGGAGGTGTGGAAAACAGTTGGTTTAGCTCTGAAGCTATAGGGTGGGGCTCAGGTAGTTTATCATTTAATTGGATGATAGAATATAATTAATTCAATATTTTGGGTATATTTAAAAAAATATTTAAAATAAAATAACAAAGAGTTAAGACTATTATTAAAGTGAGAGTTTCTTATGGGAGGTGTGGATACCAGTTTGTGTATTATTTAGAGTTTATTGGAGGCTATATTGAATTATATAATAATATAATATTTTAGACTATATTTTGGAATGTGTGAGAGAGATTAATTATATGGTAGGATTTTTATATTTTAACATGAATTTGGATAGATATATTTTAGGAAGATTTAGATATTAAAGATTAGATTTGTATACCTAGTTAGTGATAATAAAAAATGTAAAATAAATTCTAATTTTTAAACTTAACAGATTAAATTTATTTAATATAGTATTATGATTTAAAATTAAAATTATGAAGGAATTAATTCTTGACCTCAATTATGGTAATTTGTATTTAACATTTTTTAGTTTTATTTAAGCGACATGGGTTGTATGCAAATAAACACATTCATATAAGTATGTGTTATGATATTTTTCTTTTATTTTAATAATAAATGAAAGGTAAATTGTCCACATGTAAATTAACTTAGTTTAATTCCTTATTTGTATTATAAATATTTGCAAACATGTTTTTGAGATTGAGAATATTTTTTTGCTTATAATTTATTAAGAGCTATATATATTAAAGAGAGAATCTTGCATTTAAGGTTTAACAAAGTATTTCAAATATATTAGAACTCACTAACATAAAGCACACCCCTTGTTCTTAAGTTGTAAAATTCTCAAGAATATTGAGAATATGTTTATTCTACCTAATAGTATAAGTTTTTTTTTTAATTTATTGTATCGGGAGGTAATGAATTCATTGTATTTATATTTTAAGGGATTTTGGAGGTGTACAGTAGTTGTTGTATTGCAAGTTTTAATATGATATTATTTTTAGTAATTTTTTTTT